>CABFVX010004811.1:17967-41915 GCA_902151425.1 Timema shepardi
CCCCCCTCTCCCCTGGCAAATAAAAAAAAATTGTAAAAGTTTCTACTACTTGTTAAGTAATTTGGTGTTAGTTTTTAAATTCCTAAACGTCTTGGGGACCTTTCTGAGAAGCCGCGTTTTGAAAATTAATTATAAAATGCAATGGTATTCTATTAATTATTCATCAAACATTTCAGAACAACCACTATGGTTATACCAACATTAATAATTACAGACGAATTCTTTGATTAGCACTTTGGTAGACACAGCATAGAAATAAGAATAAAAATTATCTTTAAATGATAGTAAAATAATATTTTTATTGATCTCTTTCTATTGGAATTGTATAGTTTTTAATTTTTTGACTGGTTTTATTTTCTAAAAGGAAGAAGGTATGTGTGACCATTTATTTATGTACACAAGGGTTTTGACTGGAAGCATGTTATTAGTAATTTTCACCCGATTTGAGTATTTTTACTTTCTCATCTAACAGGTAGACAAAGTGCAAAAAGATCGGACTCGAGATTTTGATGAATTTCGACGTTTCATGATCCCCCGAATCCAAAAAGGTGTTTTATTGAATTTTCGTCTGTCTGTACCTCGGAATAGAGCCTTAATTATTTTACCGATCGGGCTAAAATTGGGCATCTAAAGTTTTCATAGGGTTGACCCGAGGAGTTTTGGAATTGGATATCAAACCCTAAAGTTAAGGGTAGTTTACTGAAGGTCTAAAAGAGAAAAGAATTGATTTTATCAAAATCAGCACTAACGATTATAATTAAATCTGATTTTCAATCACTGATTAAAATTATAAACAAAATGGCTACTCTAATTGTTTCAGCAAAAATGACTAAGGGTTCCGTTTTGATACGTTAATTCTCACTTTGAATCACATCTCCGTACCTATTTGATATATGAAATTACTTATCATTGAAAATACCTTACCATTACACATTAGCGTAAGTGCGTATAACCCTAACGGGTAAAAAGACGCGGTGCTAATAATAATAATAATATTATTATTTTAAGGAACGTACTTTACTAGAACGGCAATTGTTTATAGTAATTTATATTGTTTATTTGACCATAGAAGTGTGCAAATCAATTCATTGCCGTTCTACCATAGTGCGTGCCTATTATTATTATTATTATTATTATTATTATCATCATCACCGTGTCTTACTACCCGTTTGGATTATACGCACTTACGATAATGTGTAATGGTAGGGTGATTGTGTGATGGAAGGGAGGACCTACAGTTTAACATGGAATCCGAATAACGGTGGAGGCCTGACATTCCCCACATTCACAAGTTGTGATTAATACACGACTTGTCAGAGGTGAAGGAAGGGTTTGGCAATCAGATAAATATGTGCCGGGACCGAGGATTGAACCCCGAATCCCCAGCACAGAAGTCCGACACCTTACCCCTAGACCACCAGGTCACGCAAAGTTCCTTACAATATTAATAGAATTACTTAGTTTTATTTATTAAGTTTATTGACCCGCTTCGGTGGCGTAGTTGGCTAACGCGCTTGTCGTGTTGAGCCAGACTGCTGAGGACGGGGAGATCGAGGTTCGAATCTCGGTCGGGTGAACTGGGGTGGTTTTTCCTAAATGGTTTTCCACTCTCCCTCCACGCGAATGCTGGTTCACTTCCTCTAATCCAACCTTCCCAATTCCTAATCCATTAGATTAATTAGTACTTAAAGCGTATAACCCGAACGGGTAGTAAGACGCGGTGCTAAAGCTTATTATCAAATACAATTATACCCATGACAAATTTTCAAAAACTGTTGATTTGGTTTATAGCAAATTGAACTAAGGGTATCTACAGGAGTAATATTTAATTTGTATAGTTCATAAAGGTTTTGTGTAATAAATGCTGAAAAAGTATTTACCCCAACTTGCGACCACTTCTATAGAACCTTAAAAGGGTTTTACCTAAAAATCAAGCACAGTATTGTATATTTGTAATAAAACTATTTATTTATGTTTTAAAATATCAAAAAGTATCAAGTTATTTAACTTTGTTTGTCACTTGTTCCAAGATTGAAACCCAGACCAAAATTAAAAACATAAACTAGAGATGTATGATGTATCCTACTATTTGAGATTTATGTGTGACTAAAATTTATTTAAAATAGGCTTATTAGATTAAGCATTACAAGACAAATATGCAAACATTTTATTACGGTGTGATTTATATATTTTATGGCTTAATAAATTACAATTTGAGAAAACCCTTTCAAAAGATTTTTTTACAATTTAATACGTAAGGTGTGAATGTTATACATTTCTCGAGTTTTAACACATCCGTTCCGCGTACCGGCCACACAGCTTGTTTATGTGTTAAAATCACGCAACCTACGGACCAATCACCCGACATGGAAATATGTCCTGCGCTTAGATACATGTGCACAAAGCGTGTGTGACATATCTCACACGTCAGGCGGGCTCTCATTCATGCATGTGTGCGCGTGCACGCCCGTCATTCGTCCGTTATCTGAAAGGATATGGGGTTTTTCGATTACAGATCAAGGCAAGTTCAATATAGTTTTCTGGCTCGTCTCCAACTGGCACCTAAAATCATTTGTTTTTTCGCATAGAACAAATTTGTCCTTCTCTGAGAAAGTTTTTAAGATGTCTTTATTACTTTCTCATATCTAGAGGACGTATTGTAATTCTGAAAATTTTAGGCTTCGAGATTATGACGAATATTTACGTTTGATGTGTGTCCGAACTCCCCCCAAAAATTTATTTTACAATTCGGTTGGTCTACATGTCTGTATGTCCGTCTCTCTGTTCCTCGCCATAGCTCTGAAATGTTATAATGGAGTTTGTTCAAATTTGATATCTATATGTTATAGTGTAATACCTCGAAACATTTATTTTTTTATTTTTTGACACTAGTTCTTAAGTGATTTTTTTAAATCGAACATTTTTCAAAAATGAATCTTAAGGTGGAGTGCTAGTGAGCGTGAGTTTAGGGCAGTATTTTTGCAGTTTTTATAGCACAAACGTCTTTTGGTCAAAATAAATCAAATATTTGTTCTATAGAAACATAGAGTTTTGTTTTATGCACATGCTAATATCAACAGTTGTTGAATATCTGTCATGAGCATGGCGGCATTTGGTGACAAACTTTTCTCTTCATTTAAAAGGTTTGTCACCAAATGCTGCCATGCTCATGACAGATATTCAACAACTGTTGATATTAGCATGTGCATAAAACAAAACTCTATGTTTCTATAGAANTTGATATTAGCATGTGTATAAAACAAAACTCTATGTTTCTATAGAAAAAATATTTGATTTATTTTGGCCAAAAAATGTTTGTGCTATATAACCTGCAAAATTAATGCACTAAACTCGCTCTCACTAGCACCCCGCCTTAAAAATAATGTTTAAAATGGATATTTATGGAGCGTTTAACCCCTAAATAATATTTGGGTTTTGGTTAACATTTTTTAAAGGCTAGTTTACTAAAAAAATATTTTCAAAAATTTGAAGTTTTTAAAAATAGCTCTTGCAATTTTGTTCAAAATTGGGATCAGGAGCTATTTCACATAATCAATAATAATGAAGGCATGGTTTTATTTAAAATAAATTAAGTAATGGGTAGTTTACTTGCAACAAGTTGTATATAAAATTTGAAATTTTTCCAAATTTGCCTTGGAGAGAGTTCAAACAAGGTTTCTTGGAATAGTTTTTTTATGGGAAATAATACGTTTTTATTTTTTTTAAATTACAAATAATTTGATGATAGTTAGCAAATAACTTATTTGGAAAAAAAATTGAAATCTTATAAAAAAATATGAACAATTTGATCAAAAATGGATATATTAAGTTTGTTTATTTTTATTAACAAGATGATGGGTTTGTTTTTATGAGGACAACTTATTTAAGAGTAGTTTACTAAAAACTATTTTTTGAAAATTTTCTTTCAATTTATAATACACGATATTAGAAACTTTGTGGCAATATCGTGCCATTTTATTTTTAATGCTTTCCCCAAAATATTTTTAAATTTTATGTCCCTTAGGAACAAACTATTTTGACATGCCTGCCTCAAACCATTTAGACCACCGAAGCTATTTTTAGTGAATATTTATTTAAATTTAAATATTATGTATTTGTTTTTAAGGATACTAGATTCAATATCCACACTACCCGCTTCAGTGGCAGAATGGCTTAAGGCGACATACTGTGTTAGACTGGCTTGCTGATGATGGTGATATTGGGGTTCGAATCCTAGTTGGGCTTACTGAGGGTGGATTTCCCTATATGGTTTCCCACTCACCTTCCACGCGGGGGGATTACCTCTAACATGCTTCTTCCGCAACCCCTTCCGCATTAGAGTAATTATAATAAATAGGCGTATAACTTGAACAGTTAGGGGTGATAAAAAATACATATCCTCATTCCGTCTTCACATTCCACCGAGTCTCACGACTTTGTCGTCGGGCAGTGATTCTCTAAGTCGCTGCCTGTCGCGATGCAGGGAAATTAGGTATCCGTCGTGTGTTTCGTCAGTCAATATTGACTGTTGAGGGGAAGGGGGTTGGAGGGGTAGTAATGTCGGTGGCTGGTCGCAAAGGGAAATACCATTTGCGACTGTCAAAACACTCTAGCTCTCCTTCTGTGAAGTGTTCCCAGAGTACGTCAGGACTTGAAGAAGCGCGTGGGAGTTTGGGAGGGGGTGGGGAGATATATAGAGGGAAGGATAAGAAGATTACTTTTACGTGCGCTACCCACTCACGCGAGTACGACAGACAACTTTCTCTCACAGATGTGATGTTTCGACTACTCAACAAATTAACAAAAATAAAAAACCGATTCTTCTGTACATTTGTAAGTTTTTATTTTTATACAGTATAAACATTTACACAAAATGGCTGCTCTTACTACTATTCACGTGATATAGTGTGTCAGGCTCGCAATTAACTGGATTGTTGGGCGTTCGAATGGGTCGATTTATTTTGTTCATTCATACGCCTTGTACCACATCTTACATACGTGTATTATTAATATTTCCTCATATTAAAAATAAATTTAAAACACTGTGAAGCCATTGTTAAAATGTTCACGTCTCACCACTGGCTGTAGATGTTTCAACGGACGCCTAAAAAATCCCGTTTTTATTTCACACGGGATTATAACAGTGCGTCGTTCTTTCAAAGTTATTTGGTCGTAGAGTCCGAAGTTGATATTGGTCCGACCCGCTAAACATCGAGCTCATCTGCAAGTCCCCGCCGCTGAGAGTCAATATACGAGGGGCAAGGGTGAAAATGGGGTTCTCCTTTGGTCGTCCGTTTGGTGTCGACCTTTCCTAGTGTCTGGCGCTGTCTCTCAGTCCCTTTCCAACTCCCGTACCCCAAGGACACAGAGAAGGATTTGTCTGTGCCCAAGGACCATTCCCGCGTCTCATCACTTAAACAAGGTGGCCCACGGAAAAGTAGCCGCCTCCTATATCCAGCAGGTGCCTCACTCTGAATTAGAGGAGGTCAATTCCCTTCCATCCATATTGTGACAAGAAGAATGAGCAAGGGAACTGCTTGCTTAAAGCTTTATTGACTCATTATTCATGTCACAATATGGGTGGAAGGAAATTGACCTCCTCCAATTCAGAGTGAGGCGCCTACTGGATATAGGAGGTGGGCTACTTTTCCGTGGGCCACCCTGTAGAAGCAGAAAGGTAAATAAAGACACTATGGGAAAGGGAAGGGGGTACTTATTTCCGTTACCCCGTTTTTGGTTCGGGAGTCCGCCAAACATTTCACTCGGTAGTTTTGTTAGCGCTTCAATAACGCTTAGGATTATGCTTTTTATTTCCGTTTGCAAATCTTATTTAATTAAATGAGTTTATTAAAAAAATAGTTTCCTAACTTCACCTTTTAGATTGGGGGTGTAGTAAACGTGAGTTACTGGCAGTGTTTTTGCCATTTTTATTACAAAACACTTCTTTTTTTTTTCAAAATAAATATAATATTGCTTCAGTGCAAACATATACATAGTTTAATTTTATTCACGTATTGATGTCAACAATTGTTAAATATCTGATACACTTAATGAGGCATTAGATGACAAAATTTTTAAATAAAGAGAAAAAGTTGTCATTAAATTCCAGGACACCGTTGACAGATATTCAAGAACTTTTTATATCACCATGGCCTATGAAGAAAATTAAACTCTAAGGTGTTTACTGGAGCAATATTTTATTTATTTTAAGCAAATATATATATATTTGGTTTATAAACTGCAAAAACACTAACCTTTTCTTGTGTCCCATATATCCTCTTCTTAATATAAAACAGTGAAAATAACGATAGTTACTTTCTCATATAAAGAGTAAATATTGTAATCGTGAACATTTCCGGTCTAGAGATTATGCTGAATCTCTACGTTTTGATGTTTTTTAACCCTAGCCCCCAAATTAAGGGTATTTGACTAATGAGTGATTTTTTTTTATTCCAAGATTTAAAAAATGTCCCTAATGATTAAATTTAAAAATTAATGTCTATCGAATGTTTGACATCCCAAATAAAACTGTACGTGGGAATTTTGAGTAAAAAATCGTTAAAGGGTAGCTTATGATTTTCAAAGAGTGTGTTTAACATAGAAAAAACTCTATTGTTGTTGCTTAGGGGAAAACTCGTTTAAGTGTGGTTTATTAAAGACGGATTTAAAAAAATAATTTAAGAAATGTCCCTAGTTATTTGGTTTTAAAATGCGTATTTGTGCTAGTTCAATCCAATCTTTCTCAATACACCCTATCTTTATATTGAGTTAGTTCTATCCATTCCACTTAAATACACCCTATCTCTATATTGAGATAGTTCTATCTAGTTCAGATCATTACACCACATCTCTATACTAAGCTTGTTATATCCAGTCCACCTCATTACACCCAAGTTTTAAGTTCCATTCTAATGTTGCTCTTCCATTTGCGTCTAGGTCTTTTCAAAGGTCTTTTTTTATTGGGTGTGCCAGTAAATACCTTGAACATGGTTCTGGATTCTCCGATTCGCGCTACATTGTATATAAAATAATTTTAAACAATTATTTAATAATAGTTTACGAATGATTAATTTTTTACAAAATTTAAAATTTTCTATTTTGTTTAGAATTGGTACTCGCAGACTATTTTACACGATAACAAATACAGTTTGGTGTGTCTTTATAAAATAGATTAATTTTATAATAATCTGTATAAATATTATCATTTTTGACATCAAAAAATATGTTTGTATTTTATAAAAGGGTCTTCCTATCAAAATCCCACTGTAGCTCTTCTAAGTCTTCACATGTAGCTACAAACTACGGCTATTTGTGCTCACTGATGAAGTAACTTCTTTGCTATGCAAATCTCGTAGCCATTGTAATGCTGGTGCATTTTGTCAATGTATTCATTCCATTATATTAATCCGTTTAAACATTTGTGTTCTAACTTACAATATGAGTACGTGTGCTTCTCAATCAATGAGATTGGGATGATAAATGTAGATCTTAGAGTAAATATACTCTCATTTGCTTAGAGTGAGTGTAAGAAACCATTTAGGAAAAAACCCATCCTAATACAGCTGATTGGTAATAAAACCCCAACCTCTTGGTGGGGTGAACCAGACCAGACAAGCTTGACTGCGTCAGTCCGCCCGCCTATCGATGCGAATTAACAAATACAAAATAAAAGCTCTACCGATATTCTATGTTTAAAAAAAGCTTCTTTGTCGGATTGTCTGGATCGTGGAATCCAGTTATAGAGGCGTTAAACAACGCCTCTATCAGCACCCTGCAAGTGGGTAGAGGGTGTTGTTCTGTCGTCACCTCGCCCTTTGAGCTGTGACCGCGCTGTCACCCACCCGTCCACACGCCCTGTCGGACGGAAACGCTCTCGTCTGAGCGTCGCGTTATTTTCGTGTGGGTCTGTGTACATCTCCGGGTCCAGTTGAGTGGGCAGTCTCCAGTGGTTCGTGAAACGTTTCGGGTCGCCTGGCAATACTTTTACCACTCTTTGAGGATCAAAGTNACGTGCGGGGGGGGCCCGGGCTATCGTTCCGGCCCGTTAAGGGGCGATGGGTGCCCCCCCCCCCCCCACTAATTCCTAACAGCCTACATTAACTCTTCCCTCCGTATCATGATTGTGGTGCTTATTTTTTAAAATTATTGATTCGTTCCTTTGTCACATCGCTAACAAACACAATTTTAAAATATTATTTGAGGCCGAATTATCAATCGCGGGAAACCAACAAGGAGGCAAATTTTAGGGTACCAGGGTTCATCTTTCGTAAAACAATGATCCTGGAAGAGTTTCTTTTTTTATAGAATGAGTGCTTGGTTGAGCGTTTTCAGATTTTTAAGGACATTACATACTTACTAAAGTCCAAGCAAATTTTTCTGGGCGTGTCGCATCTTATTTTAATGGATCAAAGCACTCACACTCACACTTACACGCTAATGTACGAAATAGAAAGCGAGGGAGTTTAATCAGTCGTTCATCCTGCGAGGCATATTGTTTACCTACCGATAGTACTTCTCCTCTTCTGCTGACGAGTATACACACTCACTTTACTATTTACGGTCTAGGGGTAAGGTGTCAGACTTCTATGCTGGCGGCCGGGGTTCCATCCTCGGTCCCGGCAAAGATTTATCTGTTTACCAAACCCTTCCTTCACCTCTGACAAGACATCTTGTGAATGTGAGGAATGCCAGGTCTCCACCGTGGTTCGGATTCCACGTTAAACTGTAGGTCCTCCATTTCATCTCACAATCACCCTATCACTACACATTAGCGTAAGTGCGTATAACCCGAACGGATAGTAAGACGTGGTGCTAATAATAATAATAATAATAATAATACTATTTACGTCCATACAGCATTGCTATTTTTTTATTCTAATTTTCTATTCCAAGCAAACATTCTTCTCGGACTTTTACTATCTATAACCTGGCAGAAAGATTCCCACAGGAAATTTTCGTAAATAATCCAAACGGCATAACCTGTAAACAATCTAGGCTTAAGAATATGACTTATTTTCTAACAAGTTACCTAATTCAATACTACCCGCATCGATACACAAACTGACATAACGGGCGATCTCGTCTGGTCTAGTTTGCTAGTGGCAAATAGCTCGGCGCTTGAATGATAAGTGTCTCAAGACGATTGGCCCTGTTAATTTGGCGTGAAAATGCAAGGCCATGGGAACAAACGGTTATCTTCAAGAGTTTTTATAGTTTTGAAATTTTATTTTCAGAAATGGTATGTTCAAGGATATAGGCATTTTGATTAAGTTATACTTTTTATATACACACCTCCTCTATAATTTTAACCGTGATTAAATATCAATTATTTTGACATTTTTCATAGAAAGCTGCCTGCTGCATAGCAAAAAATAAGAAAATGTAATACCTAATAAACTTTGATACATTATCTTAGAAAAGGTGTTGAAAATATTACTATTAACATTTCACTCGTTCCCGAGGAAACTGATATTTCCAAACATATGATTTTTCCGCTAGATCTGTCCGGTAACTAGCACCATATACTATTTCCATGATCCAGCTGTTCTTATTGGCGCGGAAGGATACTTTTTGTTGTTGTGAATTCACGCCACGCCTTTCACCCTCCCACCCACCATTCCAAAAAATAAATTTTAAACTTGCACTCGACAAGGCCAAGGGCATTAAAGTTTTATCCTTTATGGTTTCTCACCGTCCTTTTCCGTAAATGAGATTACACTTAATCTAAATCATACCTACTTCTTCATCTTATTTGTGTAAACATGCAGATAGTCCTGTCGTACGAAGAAATAACGATGTCCTGTTAAGTGATTTGATTCGATGCTTTTGTAGTGGCTTTAAAGTGTTTTTTTGTTGTTTTTTTGTTTTCGTCATCCATGTAGTATGTTTCACAAGAAATTCTTTAAAATGAATCAGAAGATTGTACATTTTGTGACAGTTCCTTGAACGTAAGATAGTCTTAACAATCTAATCCCGCCTATTTTCGGTACCATTCCCCAGTACCATTCCCCAGTTTGTACAAAGGCAGTGCGCTAATTAACCATGAAAGATTAAAAGGAGCCTTGAGTTTGGTTGTTTAAGGTGGGGGTGTAGGGAACACTAGAAAAGTGTAGTGTCTCTGAAATTTTATATCAACTTTTTTTTTTTACCAAAACAAATAAAATAATTCCCTAGTAGAAAGCTAGAGCTCAATTTTCTTCACATGGTGACCTCAACAGTTCTTGAATGTCTGCCTAAAAATTCCTTGAACTTAGTGACAACTTTTCATTTACAAAAGGTTTAATCTAATGAAGTTATTCTCTTGACAGATATTCAAGAACTGTCGATATCACTATGTGAACAAAATTTAACAATGCTTCTACTGGATACATTTTTTTTGTGCGCCACGTTTTACTACTCGTTTACGCTATTCTCACTATTGGTGTGGGAATTATAGATAAAGGAAATCTACCCACATTCATGGATAACTAACTACCCCATGACACACAAACATCACCGAATTCTACAGTACATTATATTGCTTGTCTTTTGATAATTTTTAATATCAAATTTCTTGTTGATATAATCCTGGCTATGATTTTTACTCAAACCCGCCTCGGTGGCGTAGTTGGCTAACGCGCCAGCCGTGTTAAGCTCAACCGTTGAGGACGGGGAGATCGAGGTTCGAATCTCGGTTGGGTGAACTGGGGGTGATTTTTCCTAAATTGTTTTCCACTCCCCCTTCATGCTAATGCGGGTTCACTTCCTCTAATTCATCCTTCCCAATTCCTAAACCATTAGCGTAATTAGTACTTGAAGCGTATAACCCGAACGGGTAGTAAGACGCGGTGCTAAATAATAATAAATAATAATAATTTTTACTCAACAGGCTTCTTTAAGAAATCTCCTAAACAGAAAGTAATTATAAATTATTTAACATATAGAGAGTATATTGTATCCCAAGCGAGATAAGATTTCTAGCTCCTAGTTCAAACGAAGGAGACATAGTTGTTTTTAAAACACATTTTAGGCCTACTTTATTATAACTAGTACACAAAGAATTTGTATGTACTAAAATTCTTAACCATACTCAAACCCAAGGAAAGAGAAAAGTAATGTAAGGTAAAATCACAAATGACAATTTAAGAACAAATTCTTTGCGTGGGCACAACACATAGATAGAAACATGTTGTTTAAGATTGTCTGATAATGAGATTTTTTAATTCCAGATATTAAATTAACAAACATGGTACGGTCCATGATACTTTCAATTATCTTATTTTATATTTCTTGGCACAAGTCTACTCAAGCTTTGTCTGTTGGATGTTTTGGAATTTTCTTAATAAAGTTTCCACTCTTTTTCTGTTGGCCTCTCCCTCTGTCTCTTGCTTCCCTCGTATCTTTATTATTTATTACCTTTCGAGGTGCCCTTCCCAACCATCCCTTTCTAACCACCCCACGAGCCCCCCAACCCCCATTTTTTTCTGATACCCTTTATCCCCCACCCTTACTTTTCATTTCTTTCATTACTTCCGTTCGTCATTCCTATAATCCTCTATGATGCCGCTCCATTCCCTTTTCCCAAAATACGAACCAATTTTTCCTTCATCCAGCATAATGTCTTCAAATCTCTTTACATTTACTAGGACCACGCTTGAAGATTAGGAATATATACATAACCGCTTTCTATCCTTGTATATGAGACTAGATATTGGGTTTCCCTTGCATCCTCGCTTTGTATTTTGTACCAGACGTGTTTGCTTCTTATTTTAATGTAACGTCTTCATCCCATCCGTCTCATTTCCTTTTCTCGGTCTCTTCTAGTTGCACTCTCGCTGTTTTTAGATCAATAGCTTTTGCTATGAATTATTAATAAGATATATAACTTGCTATTCATAATAAAATGTAATCGTCATTTGGGAGTGGAAAAAAAAAATTATTATTATTAGCACCGCGTCTTACTACCCGTTCGGGTTATACGCACTCGCTAATGTGTAAATGGTAGGGTGATTGTGAGATGGAATGGAGGACCTACAGTTTAACGTGGAATCCGAACCACGGTGGAGACCTGGCATTCCTCACATTCACAAGATGTCTTGTCAGAGGTGAAGGAAGGGTTTGGTAATCAGATAAATCTTTGCCGGGACCGGGGATCGAACCCCGGCCGCCAGCATAGAAGTCTGACACCTTACCCCTAGACCACCAGGTCACAAAAAAAAATAGAATGGAGCAGAAACTATACCAATATAAAATTTGAGATTTTTTTTTTGATACCCTTAATTAAGCATTTCTATGGTAGAAATGCAGGACGTGTGACTTTATTTACTGAACTGGTGTATTTAATTAATTAGAAGATTATCTTAAATATCTCCAGATTTAAATTCGTAAACTTGTTATTTAAATGTATAATAAATAAGCATTGGTGTTTTCATACCTGACAGTAAATATTAAATCCTTTACAGCTTGGCCGCAACGGTGGGAACGTGGTTTACACGTCAAGATCGTCTAGTTTCGTTTTCAAATCATGGGAAGGTCAGGGGTGGCTCGGTGTACTGAGGGTGATTTTTCCTCAATAGTTTTTCACCACACCCTCGCAAATGCGTTCAGTCCGTACGGGTAGTAAGACTCTCTGCATACACAGTAAAGTTTGGATTGCACTTTTAGGAAGGACATAGTCACGAACACAAACTTTTTCCCCACCAAAATTATAAAATTTGTATTGGTGTTATTGTGTAAGACTGTAGATGTTGTTACTCTATATAAAAAGGAATAGTTGATGGTCACATAACTTGACGTATGAATAAGTGAAAGTTTATTCAACTCTACTAGCCGTCAGATGAAAACTGAAAATGGGATTTTAATAATGATATCTCCAAACTCATTATCTTGGAATTTCTACTTTGTAAATATCTATAGATATTCTTCTTTAAGAAAGCTAAGTAAAACTATATTAATACTTTTGTTTTCTTTTGTCTTTCAGGTAGGTAAAAGGTGTCGTAAGTGCCGCTACCCAGTTTGAGGTAAGCACAACCCCCTCGCTTCATGTCGCCTGAGACCACCCGTGACAAGGCGTGAATACGATAATGATCTACTATGATACACACTCTGCTTCGAATCCTACGTACGAGTGATTTGGAGCCCACTATTATTGGGATCCAGGTTCATAAAAACACTGGTGGTTTATTTATTTCCTCGTTTAAAAATCGTTGAACTCTGGAAATTGATCATCTCTTGTAACTAGAATAGACCATTAGATAGGATCCTATTTTTTAGCACCCAATTTTACTATCCATTCGGATTATACACTTATTTTCTAATTGCGTTAATCGGTCAGGGCTGAGAAAGGTTGATTTTAGAGGCAGTGTACCCGTATTTGAAGGGATAGAACCATGATCTCCTCGTCATCGTCAGTCTAGTTTTTTGCAAGAGTAGTGCCCTAGACGATGCGGCCACCAAAGTGGGTTGTATTGGCTCTTAAAGCGCTAGAACCGTCGAGCAGAAATGCATACAAATCAGAAACCAAGTAAGTTTTTAAACGTTACTGGGTGGTGCTGTCCAGTAGGAGAACAAACAGGAGAGGAGCAAAATACAACTGCCAATATAATTTGCGTTGTGTAGTCTCATATTAAATCATATTCTATTCAAAAAGATTAATTTTATACTCCTTTGCGTGCTAGTTTTTGTTTCCCGGTGCACTATTAATAATCAACCGATATATGTGAATATAAGGGGAAAATCTCAAGTTTTAAACTATGTTTACAAGTCTACAGTAGTCCCATGGCTTCTTTGGTGCTGACTTACAAACTTAAAAATTTACCAGACCAAATTACGTATCCTTACGCTGAACCAGATGATCCGCAAAAACATGTTTTTAGCATCTGTAACTTCTGACATTCAAAATTTAGGTATATACCTATCTTTTGACTGTCAGAAGTCAGATGTGAGCTGTCAGTCAGCACAAAAGAGGCCATGGGGCTATTGTATATATGTATAGCGCTATATAAAATAGTTTTGCAAAGCTCTAACTTGTGTACTGTTTAAGGTTTTTGTCATTATTTAACCTAAGCGCAACATCCGATTGGCAGTATCTCCAGATAGATACCTCTCAGTACCTCACACCAAATTATGGATATTTTTTCCATGACTATTCAGGCCAACCATAACATAGTTCCTTCCAAACTGATTATTCCGTCGTTTACTTTTTGGATTAAACCGGTAGTAACCTTTTAATATGTGTTTAACATATCATCGAAGAGATAAAACAAACATGGTATTTTTTTTCCCTCCCACTTGTTGGTAAATAAATATTCCTACAACTTGTGCGAGTCAAAGTTACAACCTTCCAGCCAGTCCACTAACTTTCGAGAACATGTAAGGCCATTTACTTTATTTACTAACCATCGCCCCCCCACATCTTGGCTTGTTTGCTCCTCAGTCCGGCTGGCACGAGTTCTTCCCTACCCTATCGTATTTACCCTGCTTTCCCTTCCTACACATTTCTAACTCGATGGAATACAAGACTTTGCGTGCAAATATTTATCTGCCCGGTTCGAGACTCCCCATTTCCTATCTCCTCTACACTTTATTCTTCACTCGGACCGGCTTAAGACGTCTGAATGTCACGTCCTATTGGATCCTTTTTCGAGTTAGTTTATACTAGTTTTTTTTAAGACTAGTCCCATTCGACCTGGGAATGAAGGTCAGGGCCAATTTTCATGACAGGCTGCATACAACCCACTCCAACATGTCATCCCCGCCCCAACCCCCCTTAGCACTCTGTTACTAGTATATTTTATATGTATTTCTCTGCGTAACCGGGTAATTGCTTAAGATATGTGCTCTTTACTGCGTGACTGGTTAATGCATGTAAAATCTACTGTTAGCTATGTAAGATCTTTGGGTTCCTTTTTCATTTAGCGCTAATATTCAACCATCATTTCAATTCCAAACAATGTTATACAGTATTACTTATCTACAATAATAATATTATAAAGAGGAAAGATTTGATTTTTTTTTTGTTTGTAATGGATGAACTCAAAAACTACTGGACCAATTTTAAAAATTCTTTCACCAATATAAAGCTACATTATCAGCGAGTAACATAGGCTATATTTTATTTTGAAAATTTAATTTATTCCTCATAAAAATGACGATAGTTACAAGGTATAAAAAATTGCCTAAAAAATATGCTTTCTCCGCGTGCGCTGCAAAAACTATTGGTATTACATAAAAAAATACTATACATATTGAACTTTCTCACTAATGTGAACAAAAAAGTTCACGAGACAATATATGTAATTATTATAGTTATGTTATAATAAACGTTTTTTGTTGAAATTAGTCAACTAAAACACGGATGCGAACAAAAAGTGATTATATCCGTATCATGATATGAATCATTATCCAAATAAATTATTTAATCAAAACCTTGATCTCCCCGTCGTCGGCAGTCCAGTCTACTGCAAGAGCGTTGTGTTAGACCACGCAACCACTGAAACTGGTGTGATGGGCAGCTAGTCAGTGATAAAGAGTGATGCATTCAAATTTTGAAGGAAGGTTTACCTGACCAAGTTGATTTTCTCTTAAGATCCAGAACAAACATTCATTGTATATTTTACTATAAACAATGCATTACAACTTTACAATAATCAACCAGAGATGGTGCATAATACTGGATAGTTATTATCTCATATGAATGTATTAAACAAGAAGAAGAAAATGTAAGTAAACGTCGAAAGGTATAGAAGAAATCTTAAACAAATATGAACTAAAACAGAAAGGAAATATTTGAGGAGCATAAAAATGCTTAACTGGAAAAAAAAGTTTTTTTAGAGGAAAATGAAATATACCGGTGTATAAGATTTTACAAAAGAATAATTTGTAGGATGGTGTTTGATAATTATTAAAGGCCTATAAAACATTTTTTTTAGCAACTCGTCTTACTACCCGTTCGGGTTTTATGTGAAATTTACCCAGATTTGCGTAGAAAAACCACCCTAAGTACACCCGAATGAGATTCGAACCTCAATATCCACGTCGCAGGCAGTCTAGTCTACTGTGAGAGTAGCGCGTTAGACCATGCGGCCACCGAAGCGGGTAAGAAATAAATTATAAGGTTAGTAGAAGAAAATATACTCAAGAGAAAATTTAAAAACTCAGAATATATTTATCAATTTCATTCTTTGATATTTTTTAAAAATAAAGTATGTTGAAAATTTTAATTATCTATACTGGTCAGACACTCTTGTCACACTCTGGTCACGTTTAGTCACTTTTATTTTTACCGCCTCTTGTCACTTTTCTCACTTATGCCTCATCCATACTCTCGCCGAAACGACTCGAGGCAGTGCGAGATTGTGGTTGGTGCTCGAGTCCGTGTCGGTCTTTGGCGTCCGAGTCAAAGGGCGTGAGACGCGAGTCCGAGTGCATTGCGAAATCAGAACCCATAGCGTCATCAGATTTAATTAATTTTATCTTTGTCAGTTTTAATCTTATTTTCTTTTAATTTTTGCTTATTAAATTCTATTGCAAAAACATGAATTATTGGACAAATGACACAACAATCCAATTCTTGGAAATTTGACCAAGGCGAGCCCGTTTTGTGGGAACCGAATCACATGTACAACAAATATAAGAAGAAATTGAACGATGCGTAGGTTTACATCAGTTGATATTATATAACAAGTTCGACATCCTCCATTATATACATCGAAATAAAGACTGCACGACAGGGACTGAGGGTGAGGGGGGGAGAGTAGCTCTCGCCCTCACTCGGCTCGTCCGAGACTTCTCGGATAGTGTGTGGATGAGGCAAATATGAAGTCAGCTCACCACTTGTATCACCGCTTATATAACCCGGACCTATGACACAAATATAAACTCACATCCAGAACAACTCCTGCTATAGCTGAATACTTAGCGGGATTATGATCAAACATTAATTAACAAGATGTTTTAGTAACTGTGGGGGACCTGGTGGTCTAAGGTTAAGGTGTCAGACTTTTGTGCTGGGGGTCCGGGGTTCAATCCTCGGTCCCGGTACAGATTTATCTGATTGCCAAACCTTTCCTTCACCTCTGACAAGACGTGTATTAATCAAAACTTGTGAATGTGTGGAATGCCTGGCCTCCAACGTGGTTCGGATCCCACGTTAAACTGTAGGTCCTCCATTTCATCTCACAATTACCCTACCATTACACATTAGCTTAAGTGCGTACAACCCGAACGGGTAGTAAGACGCGGTGCTAATAATCATAGTAACTGTGACCCCCTCTGTGTTCTAGTGGCCGAAGTTCCTGGCTACAAATCCATAGGTCCGGTGTTTGATCTTCGTTCCCAGATTTATATGTTAAGAAACAAGATAAAACCCATGTCTGAGGACAAATGAGAAGCTTTTTGAACGTAAAATTAATGGCTCAGGCTTATAAATTAAAGATGAATGACATGATGGGTTTGTTGTCCTGACCATATGTCACCTTATATAAACATAAGCTGGCACTATCTTTACCAACAGTTAGTGGCCGCTTGGTTAGTATATATCGGTTGCGCGTTGATGCCATGGATATTTTTTTAATGATAATATTATAGATAATATGGACGATGTAGGAATACTTAAAAATACACAAATACTTTTATTTAAAAACAAAAATCATGGTACGTAATATTAGTAAGAATAAAACTCATTTAAGTTTAATTAATTTTAAGCTGAACTTTTATTTACCTATGGGGCTCGTATATGTTAGTATAATGACCAGACTTACAATAGGCTTAACATTAATGTTTGCATGCGTACTGTGGGTCTCTAAACGCATGCATGTAATTAAATGTAGTTTATTATTGATTCGTGTTTAAAATGTAATATTGTTGTTGGCCTAGGGCCATTGCGTCATATCCATAATTGAATAGTAAATTTAGGCCTAAATTGTAAACATTGCAGTAGATTCACTAATTAATCATGGCGGTCGTGGGAAGATCTACTTACCTCATTCCAAATACAGCTCGTGCTAATTATAATTACATCAAGCATATTTACACAAAACACATTTAAAACAAGTGTAACTATGTTATATTGGGCTTATTTACATTTTACAGCGCCGGCTGCTAGCTCTCACATAAAGATGTATTAAAAACACTTTTTATAGCACTTCGGCCTACTACCCGTTCTGGTTATACGTCTTTGTACTAATTACACTAATAATAATAATAATACTTAGGACCGCGTATTACTATCTTTTCGGGCTATTTGTTTATGTGCTAATTACGCAAACTGTTTTAGTGATTAGGAAGGCTATATTCAGAGGGAATGTACTCGCATTAGTGAGGAGGAAAATTGGATAGCGATTTTGAAAAAAAAACAACCTCTGTACAGTTGACCGAGATTCTAACCTCGATAACTACGTCATCGGCAGTCTGTTTTCCCTTTTTTTCTTTCTCTCTTTGTATAATTCTTTCTGTCTCTTTCTATGTTTTCTTTTTTTTTTCTCTCTCTCTCTAAATATCTTCCTTTATATTTAGATTGTCGTGAAAGCACGTTCTAAAAGTCTCCATATACCATGATGGTAAGGGCATCTATGGAGGTTTATTTGATGCTTGTCCGGAACTGAGTTTTACCGGAGGCGGGATTGACCGGAGCACACGCCCCCCTTCACTACTCCACACCCGTCTTCGCTCGTTATTTGTCGGCAGAGGGAAACAGAGCCAAGTCCCGGCGTTCGCTTAGTTTTGTTCGACGTCCTACGCACGTTCCTCGTATGTTTTAATAAACTAGGGAGAGGCAGCGACGGAGTCTCGTTGTATTGTTTTGTCAGGGCTTCAGGAGAGAGGGGAGCTGTGGCAAGGACCACACTTTTAACGTAATGATTTGACATAAATATAAAGGTTAATGGAACTCTTCCAGAAACTGTGACCTTTTTTTTTCTTATCCCTTATCACGACTTGATGCGCTGATTTCGCCCTGTCTCCTTGCCCCCTTTTAAATTTTAGTTTCAAAGCTACAAATCGTGTCCTATTAACTTTTTAATCCTATCATTTGAGGGGGAAAAAACCTCTTTTCGGTGTTAAGAAGCATTGGCTCAAAAAACAGAAATAAATCTTTTGATCTCGCAAATATATGTATTACTTTAAAATAACCTTGATCGGCCATAATTGGTAATGCTATAAGAAAGTTAAATCGTTTAACATGGATATATATATATATATATATATATATAAATTATGGGTGTATTTTTTTTGCCATTTTTATAGAAAAACTTTTTTTTTCAAAGATAAATAAAATATTGCCCCAGTAGAAAAATAGAGTTTAATTTTCTTCTCACGGTCATATGAACAGTTGTTGAATATTCGCCATAAGCGTAGTGGCATTAAATGACAAACTTTTTAAATGGAGATAAAAAGTTGGCATTAAATTCCACAACACCTTTGACAGATATTCAACATCTGTTGATATCACCACGTTACAAAATTAAACTCTGTATGTTTGTATTGAAACAATATTTGATTTCTTTTGACCAAACAAAATTCTGATATAAAAACTGCAAAAATACTTTTTTTTTGCTCTCTCTACATCCCCACCTTGAGGAATAAATATAAGATGTATAGACAAACAACAATCCTAAAGTAGAATGGAGAAACATTGGGGGATCGCAGGACCTTTGTGAAGAATTCGATTTGGGTCCTAAAAGTTTGACGACCCCTCTTTTAGGTTCTTGGTGATACTTTTCGCCTCCAGTTTGGCGTTACCTTAATTAAAAAAACAACTAATCGCTTCTTAAAATAACGTGGGATCCCTGTTAGTTTCTGTTTCAGTAGATGTTCGTTTGTATGTATGTCGTATCATTTTTTACCTAAAGACTGGGATTTTCAGTCCTTTTATAGATTCATGTAATTCCCGAGCACATATGTTCCGATTTTAGAGCCATTGCCCGACATTAGCATAAGAACCTGCTTACCCTCAACGTAATTACTAGTAATTAACTTTTTTAAATAGGACAAAGTGGAGGGTAAAAAAAATTGCGGCTGCAGTAATTATTAAAACAAAGGACGCATCGAAACGTATATATTTGTTCTCTTTTGTGCGCCGCCCCACTCGTGATGATGATGGTGATGATGCCAATGACGAGAGACTATATAATTGCATCCCAATCAGTCAGTGCCAGTGGCGATGGCGTGGTTCTGTGTGATGAACAAGATTAGTTAGAGTTGTATGAACGAGAGCTCAGTTTTACAGCGTTTCCCCAGGACTGAGAGAAATTAACCCCCCCCCCTACCCCTCCCCGCATACCTAATCTCACTTTCAACACCCTCACCCCACCAACCCTCTTTTTCTACGACTATGATGGAATTGTCAAAGGGACGTAATATACATCAAGGCGAGCCAATCATATTAGAGGTGTGTATTCACATATGCATATGCGTATTTCTGTTCTGGGCAGAGTAATGAATACATATTGTCTGGCTTGGACAGCGGCATATATAGAGGCGTTGTCAGGTTTAGGGGCCGTATTTCTATTCTAATTTTAGGAGTCTCTCCGAAAATTCGAAACGACAAGTAGTTCAGGACGAACGGGGAATTGGATGACGTCCGAATCTCGACTATATAATATATGGCCGGCCCTAAGTTCCGCGAATATAAAGGATCATTCAAATAGCAACATTTCTTCAGCTGTTTTAAATCACTATGCATTTATGAAGGGTTTGTAAAAAAAAACAAAAAACACCACGTTTTACTACCTGCTCGGTCTATACGCTATTTGTTGTCATTCAAATGAGTTTCGTAGTTTCGGACCTTGTTATTTATAGTCTCGGTAATAAACCAATCTCCCGATATACGAATAACGAGCTGCAAAGATTTTTGAATATTTATCAAGGGTGTCCTGGAGTTTAATAACAACTTTTTCTTTTAATCTAAAAACGTTTCTCATCTAATACCGCTATGTTCATTCCAGATATTAAAGAACTGTTGATATTACCATGTGAAGAAAACTAAACTATTTTTTTCTGCTACAACAATATTTTATTTATTTAGCAAACTTTTTTTTGTATAAAAACTTCAAAAACACTCCACTTAATTCGCGTTCCCTACATCAGTTTTCTGAACCGACTGATATATGCACGTGGCTTACAAACTCACTTAACTCTAGAATAGACACACTACCATTTTAACCGGCCGTTGTGAAATAATAAGCACCAATTTCATAACGAACAATTATCTCGGTGAGGGCGGTAATTGAACTCAGGATCCCTAACTCACCAAACTATAGCGTTACTAATCGTTTACTCCCTAGATATGTTCCTCAATGGCTGAACTTATTTGATTGAGGATAGCACAGAGTATGAAATTATATATAATTCTTTCAGATAGGTAATCGTAAAAAAAATATCCTCTCACCCCTCCTTCCCCTCTATTTTCAGTCACATCTCGAATTGCGTGAATATAAATAACTGCTCGGATTTTTACGGCGGTGACCAAACGCTTTTATCGAACAAAGCTCGTTCGGCTGGCGCTTGCGGTAGTAGGAAACGCGCCTGTGAAATAGGATTGCCCGCTGCGCTGCACAAACTTTTAGATGACTTTGTTTAAAACTCCCATTATATCGACATTTTTGTGCTTGGACCATAGATTGGAAGCGGGGTGGGGCGTATAAAGCCACGAACAGAGAGATAAAATAATGATTGACAACACTTTTTTTTAAAAAGTTTATACGTTTCGTACGATGTTTATTTAATGACTTAATCAAAAGAGGAGTGATAAGAAGAGTGGTTTAGAGGAAGTGCACCATCATCTAATCTGACTTTATTACCCAGACTGTTTTAATGTATTTTGCTGTCTATAAAACTTCGGTTGTTGACGTGAAGTTATTCGATGCCATTTTCGGTCAAATAAAACAAACATGTTATTTGTTGTTCACAGCATCTAACTACCCGTCCGGACTAAACGCACTTGGGACTACACCAAAGTGGTTGATAAGGATAGAGGTAGAAATCCAAGGAAATGCACCTGTATTTGCGTGGAGGAAGAGTTAGAAACCATTTAAAAGAATCACGTGATGCTCGGTCGTGATTCATTCCCCGACCTCTCCGTCAAAGACCAGATTAGACGAGACTGATGTATATTCTGCGTATCAACCTATGCGGGTAATTAAATGCTATAGGTTTATCTTTATCGAGTTGAAAAAAACTCACCATAGAAAGTTACTGCTTATTCAGGTTATACGCATATATAATAATTACTTTAATATGGTATGGATGAGGAAGAAAGGATTTTAGATGTATTCAGTCTACCCTCACTGGTATGGAAGGAGAGTGGGAAAATATTTAGAAAAAAACCCATCAATAGACCCGACCGGGATTCGAACCCAGATATTTCCATCATCATCGGGTTGGTCTAACACGAGTTTGATGCCTAATACCATTATGCCACTGAAGCGGGTGTTACGAAGTTATAGATCCTTCCAACTGTCACATGTTTTATGATTAGTACATTGTATTGCAATCAAGGCTTTTTTTTAGAAAATTTAAACCTATTTTATTGCGGATAGAATTAATAATATTTTACTGTATTATTGGGGTTTGGGTATCGTTAGTAAATATAAACACTTGCGGTTGTTGATCACATAACTTGACGTTAAAGTAAATCTATAAACCTTTCTGTCAAATAATTAATTATTATTATTAGCACCGCGTCTTACTACCCGTTCGGGTCTTACGCACTTACGCTAATGTGAAATGGTAGGGTGATTGTGAGATGAAATGGAGGATCTACAGTCTAACGTGAAATCCGAACCATGGTGGAGGCCTGGCATTCCCCACATTCACACGTTATGATTAATAGACGTATTGTCAGAGGTGAAGGAAGGGCTTGACAATCAGATAAATCTGTGCTGGGACCGAGGATTGAACCCCGGACCCCTAGCACAGAAGTCTTACACCTTACCCCTAGACCGCCAGGTCACCGATAGTTAATTAGTTTTCTAATAAAATAAGACAGTATAGTGAATTTAGATAAGCTTTATTTAAGACATTTTTTATTGATATATTTAACGTGTACGTTACTAATTCATAATATATCAACACATTTGTGTTTTTTTTATCTTTGACAGAAATTCTAATACATCATGGTTTCGATAGAAATTTCTTTTTGAAAGGTCTTATTTTTTATCAGAATTCAAAATTATTGTGGGATTCTGGTACAAAATAAGACCTTCCAAAAGGGACCTCTCACCAAAATCAAGGTGTAGAAACATATCCTTACATTCAGGTATTAACTGGTCACATGATCAAATATCAAAACGAAGCCGAATATAAACACAACGCTGCCACGCACCTGGAAAACTATGACAAGCAGGGAATTTTGTAAAATCCAGTAAAAATGTTGTAATATTTGTTAATTTGGGACATTTAACTGAAAGATTAAGATAGTATGTGTTAGAATGTACGAACAAGTGGACTGAAGCACTAGACACGCTGATTCAAACATGTATTTGTTTTTCACTGCGTCTTGTTAGTCGTTCGTGTTATACGCTTATGCATTAATTACGGTAATGATTCTAGGGTTCAGCAAGGCTAAACGTATAGGAAGTGTACCCGTATTTGCGAAGAGGTGATTGGAAACTCATTTTGGAAAAAACACTCTCAGCATACCCGACTGAGATTCGAACCTCGATCTTCCCGTCATCGGCAATCTAGTCTTCTGCGAGAGTAACGCGTTATTCCACGAGGCCACCGAAGTGGGTAATACTCTTTTTAATATAAATTACATGACTTCACACTTAGTTTGATCAAAAATGAAATTTTACTCTTTTCTTCAATTTAAAATGTCTGGAAATTGGGAATTATTTCTTTAAAAACTGTAAAACACAGGTAATTTGGTAGTAATAAAATATTGGTAACACTGATATAATTATTCCACATTTTGGTTCAGCGACACCCATAATCGAACCATAAAAACCCTCTAAACTTTTGGTTGAACCGCT
>CABFVX010004812.1:7568-55079 GCA_902151425.1 Timema shepardi
TAGGGGTAAGGTGTCGGACTTCTGTGCTGGGGTTCGGGGTCCAATCCTCGGTCCCGGCACAGATTTATCTGATTACCAAACCCTTCCTTCACCTCTGACAAGACATCTTGTGAATGTGTGAAATGTCAAACCTCCACCGTGGTTCTGATTCCACGTTAAACTGTAGGTCCTCCATTTCATCTCACAATCACCCTACCATTACACATTAGCGTAAGTACGTATAACCCGAACGGGTAGTAAGACGCGGTGCTAATAATACTATTGTTAGGGATAGGAAAGGTTGAATTAAAAGAAAGTGTATCGGTATTTGTGGGGAGGGAAAGCGGCAAACCATTTACAAAACTATCGTTAGTAAACCCGACTAGTAATTGAACCCTGATCTCCCTGTCATAAAGTTAAAAGTTAAAAGTTAAGAACATAAAAGTCATATTGATTGAGATAAACTCGTCGTTAGCAATGATAATGTTGCGCTTTGTTTCCGGTAAATTAGTAAGTTGTCACCTGCCTCGGTGGCGTAGTTGGCTAACGCGCTAGTCGTGTTGAGCTCGACCGCCGAGGACGGGGAGATTGAGGTTCGAATCTCGGTCGGGTGAACCTGGAGGGGGTTCCTAAATGGTTTTCCACTCTCCCTCCACGCAAATGCGGGTTCACTTCCTTTAATTCAACCTTCCCAATTCCCAATCCATTAGCGTAATTAGTACTTAAAGCGTATAACTGGAACGGGTAGTAAGTAAGAATAATAAAAAAATAATAAGTTGTTGATATTTCTCCTGCTTTCAAGGAATGTAAAGGTCAGAATATACAAAACAATAATTTTAGGCCTATCGGTTGTTTTCTCTGTGTATGAAAAGTGATCTCTTACCTCAAACGACAAAAATAAATTTAGGATGTTCGAAAACAAAGTGTTTTTTGAAGATGTTCGGTCCAAAAAGGGAGTGAAATAGGTTATATAATGATGAATTACATACCCTGTACGCATCACAAGGCTCTGTTAGGATAACTAAGTCCCGTAGATTACGTTGGGCAGGAAACGCATCGCGAGTGGGGGTTCTTGATAGAACCTTGTCCACGGTATTGAATTGTAAACCCAATGGAAAGAGATCGTTGGAAAACCTACACACAGATGGGAGGATAACATTAGAATGGACCAGAAAGAAATAGTATGTAATTAGGTGGACTGCATAGAATTAGTTCGAGATAGGGATATGGTTTAATGGGGGAGGGCGGGGGGGAAGACTGGATAGAAGTAGCTAAATATAGGGATAGGGTGTAATGAGGTGAATGGGTTATAACTAGCTCAAGAGAGAGATAGGTGGTGTATTTTGTAAGTGCAGTGATGAACTTTCGAGTTCCTAATGCCATATAGTCAGTACGTATGTATGTCTTATTGCCACATCATACATTAATATTTTTAGCACTTCATCATTTGTCTATTGCACACTACAATGTTAAACCAATTGTCTGGTTTCAAACTTACACGTATGCAAAAGTTGTGAAACAACCTGTTTTCAAACCAGATTATATATTAGCATATTGCGCTTGCGCACAGCTACCGGACGCAAGTCAGCGCTCTAACTGGAGATCTTGCGGTTCAACTTGACCCTTGACCCGGCCAACGATTGCCAATCGAGATGGCTGAACATCAATGGCGTTTCGTGTAGTATTGCCAGGATAATCAGAGTTAGTTTAAACTGTACATGTGAATTGTTCTCATCAATCAATAGAACATTTTTATTGATCGTATGAACCCAAATGCATTCCCATGTATAGCAGAGCCTATGTATGATGGTCAAATGGGGGACCTAGATTGGTACAGTCACAGGTATAGTATTAACAAGCCCTGATTACCCCGGCAACGCCATGAAAGGACTGAACCTGGACCAAATCATTACCTCCAGAATGCTAAATAAAGGAGAAAGAGGAAATAAGGCGAAGAGCAAAGTAAAGAAATATGAAGAGAAAAAATACAAAGAGAAAGGTATAAGAAGGCTATGAGCAAGGCTTAGGAAGGAGAATAAAAAGATGAAGGAAGGCAACGATCAAGATAAGGTGAGATGAAGAAAAAGAAAGTCAACGAGCAAGGTAAAGGAAGGCGAAGAGAAAGATTAACGAAGGCAAAGAGAAAGATAAATAGAGATTAAGAAAACGAAAGGCGACGAGCAAGGTAAAGGAAAGAAGACAAAGAGAAATATGAAGGAAGGCGAAAAGAAAGATGAAGAAAGGCGAAGAGCAAGATGTAGGAAGATGAAGAAAAAGAAAGGCGAAAAATAAATTAAGTAAGATGAAGAGCAAGGTAAAGTAAGGCGAGGAGCAAGATAAAGGAAAGCGAAGTGAAAGGTAAAGGAAGGCGAAGAGCAAGTTAAAGAATGAAAGTGTAGAGCAAGGTATAGGAAGGCGAAGATCAAGGTAAGTAGGTAAGTAAAGAGGAAAGGCAAGGTAATATGGGGCAAGGTGCTAGGTAAAGCAAGATGAAGAGTAAGGCAAAGGTAGATTAACAGTAAGGTAAAGAAAGAAAAATAGAAAAGTAAAAGAGAGAGAATTAGATGGTAACGAACAAAAAAACAGCGAAGTTAAAATACCCCCCTCCCCAATTCCTACCAGCAGGGTACTGAATGGAGCAGTGTAACCATGTCTCGCTGGGAAGATGATCTACCACCATCACGACTACTGTGTGGGCGGACAGGTGAACGAACATCTGGTCGCCGAGCCGCCTCTACACCAAGTCCACCGGTCGCCCAGCCCACTTCCAACCACATTGAACACAATATTTACGTGTAACCTGGCGGGTCCATTGAATATTCCTTGTCGTGGTCCATTGATGACCTTCACCTTCGTCGAGAGAAGACGTTGATGAAAAAACTTTTTATATGCACCGCACCTACTACCCCGTATCTTAATTTGCGAATAGAAAGAGCGGGAAACCACTGGGTAAAAACCACCCTGCCGATATCCAACTCAAACTCCCTTTCATATGACTTTTTTTATTATTATTTCGAGGAATTATACGTGCACTTTTTGAACCGTCTGATAATGTCAGCACATAACTTAACTTAAACTCTTAACTAGAAAGCTGAAATTCTGCAGGCAGGTGGCCCTTAGTTCATACGAGTGCAGGCATACTCGATGACAGAAAATTCCAATGGAGGCCCCCAAAATGGAGTTGGGGATTTAAAAAAAATGTCGAAAAAATCTTGGAGCTTTAAAGACTTGAGAATCTGAAATGTTGCAAAGAGGTATCCCCAAAACCTAAGGGGTGCAGAAATATTTGGTGATAAAAAATTCCCTAGGAGCTTCACAAAATGGAGGGGAGGAGGTTTCCAGAAAAACAAATTAGAAATACTCTCGAAGCCCAGTAAATACGTGGTGGCCAAAAACAGGGGAATTTAATTTTTTTTAAACGCTTAAATGTATACAAAAAAAATTGTTTGGTTTTCAAATTGAAGAACAGTTTTTCACCTTCATTAGAGTAATTATTTGATCCACTATAGTCTTTAATTGAAATCCACCTCCCATATTTTGAGGGCCACTAAAAATTATTTCCATTCACTATCATTGGTCCAATAAATTCCAATGGGACACATATACGACCAGGAATGAAACCGTTGATTTTAAAGCGGGTATTATGCTGGTAACATAATAAATCACACTTTCCATTTTTACTACCGAAACAATGCAATTAAATCACAAATAACAACTATTAATTAGATGACTAGCCGAACTAGGCCCATCTAAAGAAAAAACAATAAATATTTGATCCAAAATTATTTACCTGCGTGTCCTTCCCAAAATAAGTCCGATTTGGGATCGCAGTGAAAAAAATAGTATTCTAAAAAGATAGGATATAAATATTTATAATTATTAGGGACTACTTTGAGATGTTTCTAAGATAATTGAAAAATGTCCACGGGATCGTCTATAGCTAACCACTGGTGGTCCGCGGTGGCCAATCAAGTTGTTCGCAAAATCCCAAAAAGTTTCGTAATAAAAATTAATTAAGGAATGTTGATCACCTATTATAGCACAAACATTTGAAATGCAAAAGATTAAACATGAAAGATCCATACTATACTCTCTTTCTTTTCTCGGTAGACACATAACAAATATAAAAGTATGTATGTACCAACCTTAAATCAATAAATTTTAGCAATTATTTATCATAAATAATAGAGTTTAGAATGTCAAAGATAAGTAAAAAAAACTATTACTTAGTAAAGCAATGTAATTACAGTCAACTCTCGATTTTACGACCCCGGGAATAGCGTCCCTCTCGAAGTAACGACCCTTTTTTGAGGAACCGTGAAAAATGTGGGAAAAAAGGTTGAAAAGTTTAAGGAAATCGGCTGTAAAATGTGTTTGTTGCATTTATTTAGGTCGCTGCGTTGCAATTATCTTTGTGAGCGCTGTATTACTAGTAACAGGGGTGGGTCAGGTATAAAAAAAGACACCACCCCATCAATGCCAGCCAATATCACTTGACTCTGTCCACCCCCTCCCACAAGCAAGACAATGTTTCCCCGCGCGCGACTGCCGCTACATCACGCGCCAGGCTTGCTTTTGCCATTGTTAATTCTATTCTCGATTTGGTTACTATTTTGGTTTGATTTTGTGAACAATTTTTGACGACCCATGCTATTGTTTAACATTGTTATTTTGATTTGGTTACGTTTTTGATTGGATTTTGTGAACGATTTTTGATGACCCACACTATTTTTTTTATTTGATACGAACTTATAATTTTGACGAAATGAGTGAAAGGAGTACCTTCTTCAAGAAATAGGTAGGTTTTATTTTATTTACTTTTTCACGTATTGTCTAAGAAATGCAATTTTTTCGTATGAAGGTCAGGGATGGAACAAAATCTGTTAAAATTCCAATAACGACCCCTTCGAAATAACGACCCTTTTTCAGGGAACCGTGAAAGGTCGTAGAATCGAGAGTTGACAGTATATGATATCTTTGTTCAGCGTTTCATTTAATAAATTAATTTTATTCTTGCATTTATAGTTGTAAAATGGGATTGGCTGAATATAATGATTTTCTTGCATAACTTTTAAACATCACGCTCCACCTAATCATAAGGTCCCCTCTCTCCCTACTCACAGGGCCGTGGGGGTTCCCCAGTGCACAGAGTTCCATTTGGTGATCCTCCTCCTAAAAAACTTTGAGAAATACTGGTATGGAGACATATAAAATGGTTTCCGGTTGTGTACAAATTAGTTGTTTTTTTATGAAAAAGTGTTATTACTACTATTCAGAGATTATTTATAAATGCTATCAAGGGCAAACCCAGAATTTTACTTTGCAACGGGGGAGTGGGAGGTGTATATAGATTTATTTTTAATCGCTGCAATCCGTTCGGGTTATACACACTGCGATAATTTCGTTAGTGGAATAAGAATGGGGAAGATAAAATTGAAAGTAAAATGCACCCGCATGATTTAGAATAGATAATCGAAATTTAATAACAATTCGTTTTAAAATGTATTGCCGCAATTTAACAAAATTTATTTTGTAAATAAATTGTTGCAATTTCTGTGTGCCATAATGTTATACGTTTTGAGATTAATGTATTTTATATAATGCATAGAGTTTCAGACAAAACCTCAAATTTGAATTTAACACCTTTATTATTTCCTTCAAAACCATACCAACAATTTATTAAAGTTTTTATAACAACAATTTTGTATCTTTTTTTTCCAGAACACTAGGATGAACAATCTCTTTAAAAGTTTTTTTAAATAACCTTTTAAAAACATTTCTCCAGTTTTGCATACAAAAACCCCCGTCTTACTCTTATGAAAAAGTTTTGTAATACCCTCGTAAAAGTAAGGATGCTATAACAGTGTGAACAAAGGTCACATTACTGATACTGACATGGTAAAATTTTGTTTAGAACTTGAGAGCTAGACTTTGTTTTTAAACTGTTTATGTTGGGCAAAAGTTTGTGGGCTCTCCCGCGACTATATACAGGATAGTCCAATAACAAAGAAAGATTTAAAAAATAAACTAGTGATGAGATCCTCGAAACCTCAGTGGTATTCGATATTTAAATAAAAAAATAAGCCTCGCGCTCTCTTTCATCCCACCTTAAGGTGGCCGCCTCGGTCAACGATAATGTAATAATCATTCTCAGGCCAAACGGCTTTTCCTGGAACTACTTCTCTATTCTGTATAAGCTTATACTTCCTTTCACCCTTCAACTAAAACCATCCCTTATCAATTCATTAAGAGAAAGAGGGGAAAGAAAGCTACGAAACTTCTCATCTCAAGGTAAAGAGGAAAGCTAGCTGCTAATTCTAAAATATCTTAAAACTTTTTGTTGTGGGCCAATCAAAAAATTACTGCATTGGTTAGAGGAAGGATACATTTAGAGCCCTTTTTCATCGAGTATAGTCTCATAGCTCCAAAAATATGATTAAAGGGTCGTTTAGAATGAGCTAATGCCACATTTTCACATAGTATTGTCTATTAATTGAACTCAAACTATAGGGTTGTTAAGGAAATAGAACCCTGTTTGAATATTTCAACTTTATTTTGACGTGAACCTTATTTTAAAATAACGCATCGTAGAATTAAATATTACGTTAGAGCTGAACGCCTGCGCGGCAACTTATCGCTTCTCCTTCCACGCAAATGAGGGCAAATTTATTGTAAATTCAACTTTCCTGATTCCCATCTTACTAGCGCTTGCTCGGGTTGTGAATGGGTGGTGCAGAAAAAAAAGAAAAAAGATAATATTAAATAAAAAGAATGCCGTTTTTATGATCTTATTTTATCGAGCGTTAACGGAACAAATCGAAACTATGACTGGCCTTGATGCAAGACGTAGGTCTAGTTGTATAAATAAAAAGATGATCGGTGAGGGTCTTTAAGAAGCTTAATAAATAAAAAGGAGTAAAACTAAATCAAGCAGTGTATCAATGATTAGATGGGTCACAATAAATGGCTTATTGAATGTCATAGAAGAAAAACTGGAAGGAAAAAGAGAACCAGAGAATACCACGAATGTATTTGATTGATGAGAATTTATATAATATATATAAAACGAAGATGCTGATAGAACATGCTGGAGCGATTTGAACAAGACAACGGGTCTGTCGAAAGACAGTACACCTGTTGATATCCTACACCTTAGCTCAATCAGTAGCGTGTCTGTCTATGAGCTATGAGTCCCGGGTTTGATTCCTGGTATGGAAATAAATCATTGGGTAAATATGGGTTCCCCCTATTTTTAAAGTGATAAATTAACGATCGGGGTCTGTATGCTATGTATGTTATAGATATAAGTTAGTTTATAATAATATTTAGCACCGCGTGTTAGTTTATAAGTCATGTGCTGATATAATCAGTCAGTTCAGAAAGTGCACGTTAAATTATATCAAACAAATTAAATAAATTAAAAAGCACCTGTTGATGATAATAATAATAATAATAATAATAATAATTGTCTAAAAAACCACACACAAACAAGTAACCCGTTCATCTAACCGACGAAGCTGTCCAGTAAAGTAACCAACGAGAACTATAAAGCGGTTCTTAGTGGCCCTCACCCCCACCACGCTGCCAAAATGATCATGACAGTAAGTAGCTTTAGCTTACACTCCCTACAAGACCAGAGGAAGGGAATATAAGAGAAAAGCCGCAAGAGATGAAGCTGGAGGAAGGTTATGATGAGAGGAAGAAGGGAGAGGGTAAAAAAACACACGCAGCAGCGGTCTGATATTTTCTCTTTGGCTAACTCTAAAAACACCCCCAACCCCTTTTCGCCACGACCCTTCCAAACCAGAAGTTCATCCGTAGAAAGTTCCGCGGGTTTCAGGGGATGAAAGGGCTATGACTCCTTCCTCCCCTCACTTTTTATTCCCTCCAAAAGAAAATATTTTCATGAGTGACGTTTTAATTTCTCTCTCTCTCTTTTTTTTTGTTTAGTTTGTGCGAGTTTGTAACCAAGGTGTGTCAAATCTTATTTTTGCAATAATTAATTGCCACATAATTTATTCCATTCCAACCAGCTTCCCTAGCCTAAGGGCCTCACTTTCTCTATAGACTTGTGTGCCGACGACGGGGAGATGGGGATTTGAATCTCAGTCGAGTCGGGAGGCAAAAACATAGGAAAATACTCAGATATAGTCCCATTTTTATATGAAGGCCCTTTAGTAATTTATTAAAAAGAATTGCTGACAAAAATGATAGGAAATAATTATATTATTGGTGTTATTTTATTGATCATATTATATAGTGACAGCTACAGATAACATGATCTGTTGTATTATTACGTGAAAATAGACATTGTTTTTTATATCACCTCGCCTTACTACCCGTCCGGGCTTTACGCAGACTTACTAATTGCACTAATGCGTTAGAGATCAGTAATGTTACGTTTAGATGAAATGTATCCGCATTTTCGTGGAGAGAGAGAGAGTGGAAAACCACACTCAGTACACCCGATCGGGATTCGAATCTCGATTTCCCCGTCGTTTATACTCTAGTCTACTGCGGGAGTGATTACTCAGACCATGAGGCCACCAAAATGGGTATGAATCTAGTTAACTTTCCGAGCTGTCATAAAATAATGTATTTCCTATTAAAATTGATGTGTGTTTATCTACATTTGAAATGTGTCATAAGTCTGTGTTGCACGCAGTTTCTCCCCTTGGTATACATGGCCGCTTGTTCAGGAGCCGAATCAAAATAAGAGTCTCCGCTTAGCCGAGGTGGAATATTAACCCCAACACCCCAACCACCGCTCTTATTACACATACTAGCTAAGTTGAGACGGGAAGTCCCGTCAATGTGACTGATGAGATGTGAGCGGAAAGTGTTTTTTTTTTCTGGAAGATTCTCCATTTTAGAAAAATATTATTTTGTTTCGGAAAATTTGTTTCAGAAAGTTAAGATTTATCATCTCAGTTAAATTATCCTGAAGACGTTTACATCAAATGAGTTATAATAAAAGCTATAACAGTGGTTTCAGCTATCTCCTCATACTCACGTATTGACTACAGCGCTTAGTGGTTGAATGTATCAATATCGTAGGGTCAAATATGTTAATAGTTCCATATTATAATCAAATCCTTGAGGAATATTATCTCCCCCTGGTAATCAATATAAAATAATTTAAAGATAGGCTTAAGGATTTACTAACAACCCCCTTCCAGCCATAACCCTAATCCCCAAACACCATATTTGGTTTTTATGTGTTTGCGTTCTTTGCTCCAGGTGCCCCCTTCCCCAATTCAGCTTCTTCCCTTACTTAGTAAACCGCAAGCCACCACTGCGGAAAATCTACCAGAAAATGTTCATCTTTAGAGAAGTGTTCTTCCAAAGGTGTGCCGCGGCTCAATGGTGTGCCACGGGAGTTTGTGGGTTGATCGTATAGAACTGAAAGAAAAAAAAATTGAGGAATAAAACTGAACATTTTAAAATCCATGATTAACATTATTTAAAAAACACACACAATGATTAGAAATTTAGCTGTTTAACTTTTAAAACACAATATTAACACTAGGTTTCTAAATAATGATGCAATCTCTTTTGAAAAAACTTATGAAGTGTGCTCAGCTCTAGCTGTTCAGCATGTTTCTCATCTATAGTGACTGAGTGTGCTCAGCTCTAGCTGTTCAGAGTGTTTCTTATCTCAGTAGTGACTGAGTGTGCTCAGCTCTAGCTGTTCAGAGTGTTTCAACTCATATCTACTTCTCAACTTATCTGAGATGAGCTACAAGATTATTATTTTTTAAGATACAAAAACAACAAAAGTTAGATTTTGGTTTGGAAATGTTGGGAAGGTTTGTTTATACTCGCGAGTGGCGGGAGTTCATGAAATGTTTGGTAGAAACACAACGACGAATATACTGTCAGGGCTTTCTAAAACATAATCTATTTTTTGTATATGTATTTAAATAAAACCATCCCTCTCTCAGAGTCATCGATAATGTTCTGGGTTTTATTTATAAACTCCATTTTATAAAGATGTTTTATTTGTAAGGATTTTCTAGTGATGTTTCTTTTTCATTCACAACGTCTTGATAAAGAATTTAGTAGCCTGCTTTGGTGTCCGCATGATCTAAGAAGTCACTCTTACAATATACTAGGCTAATGATGACAGAGAGTTTGAATCGCAGTCGAGTCTACTGAGGGTAGTGATGTGAGACGAAAAATGTTCCCAATATTTTTTCCGGAAAGTTTTCCAAAACGGAATTTTTTAAATTATTATTTCTGTAAAATAGTTGTAAATGATTAAATGGATAATAATAATTAGTGATAGTAATAGTAGTAATAGTAGTAGTAGTAGTAGTAGTGGTGGTAGTAGTAGTAAAGAAACACCTGCTTCGGTGGCCCCATGGTCTAACCGGCTACTCTCGTGTTAGACTAGAGTGCCGATGACAGGGAGCTCGGGGATCAATCCAGGTCGGATGCACTGAGAGTTTTTCCCCTAAATAGTTTCCCCACACTCACTTAACACAAATGTAGGTGCCATTTCTCTAGATTCAACCTTACTCATCCCTAGCACATTATCGTAATTAGTACATAAGCGTATAACCCGAACTAGTAGTAAGACGCGATCCTAAAAAAAAAGTACTAATGAAATAAATGAATGCGAGTCTTTGTAGATCACTTTAGTTCATAAATCATAATTTAATTTTTTATCATTAATACGTTAATTAAAATAATTTTAAGGTTGGCTCAACATTTGTCTCCTCCCTCCCCCTATCCACCCTGCTTCCTATCCACCCCTTCCTCACCATCGTGCTCTCTACCCCCTTCTCCAAATCCACTCATCTCTTAACATACTATATTTTGAAGTATAATCCAACCCCTCCATCGCAAGCCACCACTGCAGAAAATTTTCCTATTCAAAATTTCCCGGAATTTTTTCTCTCTGAGTGTGGTTTTTCCTAAATGTTATCTCACTCTTCCAAGCAAATGCAGGCACACTTCCTCTAAATTTAACCACTCTCATGTCTTATCTTTTAGCATAATTAGTAAATATGCGTATACCTCGGACGTGTAGTAAGACGAGATTATAGAAGAAAAGTTGTCATGCTGACTTAATGTATTTGTTAGATACCGAGTTCTTAGTCATTTCATCACCATCATCATCAACTATTTCCAGCCTGTGACCGGGGCAGTTTAGTAAAATGCCTCCACCTTCCTTTATCCGTCCTCCTTTAATTGCTTTATTCTCCTCTTACTCTCACTTGCCCACTTTCTTGGCTTCCCTTGCGGGCTTTTTCCATGTTCTTACTTAAAGATCTAATAACATTTTATGAAGTGTCAGATAAGGGGCCTTCTTGTGGCGATCAGACTATACATTGAGGTAGGTTGTTTGGCTCAATTGAGTGGCCTGTATCGCGAGACACACACACGCGCAAGCACGGAGGTATCGATTCTTAACGACCTTTTCTTCGACAAAATGACGTGAGTACTGGAAGGAGTGTGTGTGTGGAAGGGGGGGAGGGGTGAAACTCACTTCAAGGTACCCTCAACCTTCGATATTCTTCTCCCTCTTTTCTTTTCAAAACCAGGGGCAAGTTTGTCGGATACATCCACAACACCCGGATGGGGGTAGAGGGCATGCGTTCCTACAACCCTCTTCCGGAGAAGGCGCTTCCGATCGGCAAGATAGCGACATTGAACTTACACGAAGATGCAGATATAACTTACCTGTAGAAGTCAGGTACTTAGGAAGAATATGTGTCTCTGTACCAGGGAAGTTAATGTATGTTGGGTTGGTAACAACAAGGTTATCAGTTAACTCTAAAAAAAATACAGTGTGATATGAAGTTAATAGTTATCATATGTGCGTGAAACAATGCTGTTACGATACAAGTCGTTAATATAATAACAATGCTCGTCTCGTTAATTATTATTATGTCTTTCAACTAACACATACTAGTACACAAAACATGGCACATTCATTTGGGCATTACATACAGTATACATTTATTTACGTGTAAAAATAAATACGTATCTTGAAAACTGTTGTAATATCAAGGATAATCATGGCGGATTCAAACAAGCCAAGTGTGTTTAGTTTGACTGGAGATGTGAGTGAAAAATGGCGAAAATTTAAGCAGAACTTTGAAATTTATAGGGCTATGTTCGCTTCGGAAAAAAACTGAAAAATCATTAGAAGTGAAAGCAGCACTACTTCTAAACTTTGTTGGAGAAGAAGCTGTGGAAGTACAAAACACATTTAAGCTAACTGATACAGAACGTAAAGACTACACTACTGGCTGCATTTGAGGCATATGCCAAACCAAGGGAAAACGTGCTATTTGAACGATTTATGCTGTATTCTCGTAAACAAACAAAGGGAGAACCTTTTGACCGTTTTGTAACAGACCTTAGGAAACTAATTCAGACATGCGATTTTGGTGATCAATATGATGTCATTGTTCGGGATTGCATTTTCATGGGGCTAAATAATCCTGCATTGAAAAAAGAACTTTTACAAGCGCCAAGCCTGACGTTAAAAAGGCCTATGATCTAGCGAAAGTGGCTCAGGTTAGTCGAGAGCAACTAAGCCACATACAAGCGTCAATATCGTCAACTCCAGTTCTAAGCTCAGTGCCGGTACCTGTGGACATTGTGCGTAATAAACTCAAGAGTCATCAACAAGAGAAATATCGAGAGTCATCGAAATACATATTTAAATGTTGCTGGTGTAACACTACTCATGAAAGGCGTCAGTGTCCAGCATATGGTAAACAATGCTCAAAGCGTGGCAAACGTAATCATTTTGCCATTGTATGTCAAAACAACAGACAAATGAAGAATTTACAACACAATAATAGTGATAGTGATGGCGAAACTTTGTATGTAGACATGATTGCAGTCAAAGCGACTGGATCAAAGACTAAATGTGTTGAAGTGGTGAACAAAGAAAAGCAGGACTAGAATTTTCACCATCTCAATTGTTAATGAGTAAGGACACGTTTACCAATTTCCACTGCAAATCTACTTTCCAAGGCAGTACCTTATGTGAGTGAAAAACTTGTTGCTAAACAACGCAAAGTGAAAACACATTATGACAAAAGAGTTCCTCGTAAGCCTGTTGATTTCAAAGATGGCCAAACAGTTGTTACAGAAAAAGGTAAAATATGAGAGCCAACCCTGATTTTGCAGATACATGAGGCTCCTCGCTCATACATAATAAGTGACGAGCGGGGCAATGTATTGCGTCGAAATACAAAACATAATATGTTTTATCATATGTAATATCATATTATGAGACAATCTAGACATCAGCCTCGACTAACTCAGAAGTTTCATACTGATTACCAGGATGAATTACAAAATACAACAGATGGCTCTAATGACACTTTGAATGAGAGTAACAATTCAACTCATTACGAACCTCATCATAATGCAGATGAACCTGTTGTGGATAACGTAGCTGTGAATGAAGACAAAAGTAATACAGCTATTTATAACACAAATTATGTAAATGGTAATGCTAAATGTGTAGTAACTAGAAGTGGCGGTACATTGTAAAACCTACAAGATATCAATGAGATAGAGGTGTTATGTACTGTACCAGGGAAGTTAATGATGTTGTGCTTGTAACACCAAGGTTATCAGTTAGCTCTAAATAGACAATGTGATCTGTAGTTAGTGGTTATCATTTGTGCATGAAACAATGCTGTTACAATACATTTTGTTAATCAGTGGCAGCTCGTAGCTAAAATTAGTAGAGGTGCTGCCCCAGAAAAATGTTATCCTTGGTTTTAAAATTGTGTAAAAGAAAAAAAAAATGTATGAAAAGAAAATTTATTCAGGAACTTGATAAAATCTTAACCAAAAGAACTAAACTTTTTTACTTATTTGACTTAAATTGTTACAGTTCAAGCTTAATCTATTCATTTAAAAATGAAATCCATGCTTCTTGTTTTAATTTGCGCAAAAAGTTCAATAATTTTCTCCTTGATCTCTGGATGAAAATTGAGGAAATTTGTCTCCATTGAAAGTACTGCAAGCGAATTTAGTCTTTCTGTTAAATAAAAGAACAAAAAAAAAGGAATCAAATAGAATAGCTGGAAGCAGAATAATAATCTAATTTTACACTCTTCTACACTTTATCACATTCAAGAATATGGTACACGGTTTTTAAGCACAGCACACGCCGAGTTAAAAAAAACTTCCTTCCAACATCACGCCAGAGTCGGCACTCCGAGAGCAACAGTGCTCTCTCTTCTCTCTACCTGGCAGTCCCACCTTCCTTCCTATGTGTGCATGTGCACAACAGTCAAACACCACGTCGCTGGCACTGTGAAGCGCACAGTTCCATACAAAGATCTTTGTATATTTTTCATAAACTGGGGTATGGCTACTGAAGTACTGACATTAAGCTTAAGGAATATATATTGTACTACAAAAATAAAGAAGGAATTTAAAAAAATAGGACTCATTATATTAAATGTTATCGATAATATCAAGTGGAAATAGGGGGTGCTGCAGTTCCACAGTGGCTATACACAGGCCGCCACTGTTGTTAATAGAATAGCAATGCTAGTCTCAAGTTAATCATTATTATGTCTTTCAACTAACACACAGTAATACACAAAACAGTCTCGAAAATCACGAACACACTTCGATGGCCGAGTGGTCTAAAGGCGTCACTTTAGGAATAAGATATAAACTATTGATGATGGGAAGACGGAAATCAAGTCCCGGTCAGGTTCACCGAGTTTTTTTTCTCTCTCCAAAATGGTGTTCCACTCTTCCTCCACGCAAATAAGAGTACCTATAAATTCAAACCTGTTCATGCTGAATCCATTAACGTAATTATAACGTAGATGTAAGAACGAAAGTTGCTAAAAAAATTGTATTGTGCACCGTACAGACTTTCTCTCCCTTTTCTCTCAAAATAGAAGTAGGCCTACATGTATTTTCTAAAAAAAAACTCAAAAAATTTGTGAAAAGAAATAATTAGTATTTTTGACAAAGCACTCCTTCAAAGAGGTTAAATGGCATAATATACACTGTTACAGTAACACCGAGCAAGCAGGAAGCTCTTTGTCCACCAAAAAGCATGGCACTCTAATTTCATATTTCAAAGTGCTCAATAAAATATATCTCCCCTATGTTACGCATCTAAATAGCTTCTGGAGCATAAATTCCTAAGTTAGGTGAATCGTTTGTTTCCAAGAAGCATTGTGTGAGATAAGTTAGGCTTTAAGAAATAGATTTAATTGCAACGTGAATTGGACAATCCACCTGATTCCCTCACTAAGATCTGATGGACGCTTGATCGATGTATCACTTCATTCTAATCTTAATATGATTGTTTGCTTTGAGTATTATTAACTGTGTGCTTTTAATTACACTGGACTAATTGAATAGTGTCTGTCTCTCTGATGCATTCAGAAATGTGCCCATACCACTCTTAGCCCCGACATTAATATTTACTTAAGTTTCTAACCATGTAGATGTCATTACAATTTGAGGACCTCCTATGTGGTCTAGTGATCATAGATTCTGGCTACGGACCCAGAGGTCCCGGGTTTGATTCCCGGTGCGTCCAGATTATCTGGGAAGCAGTGGGTTCTAGAACGGGTTATATTCAGCCTAGGGTGGATAAATAAGGAGCTACTCGAATAAAGTAGTAGTAGTTCCGGTATAGAAAGCTGAGCTTAATGGCTGGAGTCATCGTTGTGCTGACCACATGATACCCTCTATCCGTAAGAGTTGGCATTAATTCGCCAAATAGTTTGGTAGCCACTCGGTAGGTATAGCCTGAATGCGGTCTAACACCATGGAGCTACTTTTATTACATTTTGAGTGTATTGTAATTATCGTTATGGATAAATAAAGAAAAAGGAATGGCGAAGGGGGTTCAAAATTTCCTAAGATAGCATACAGTTAAAGGGAAATAATAAATGTTCGAGAAACACTGTTCTATATGGACACATCTTCAAACATATCCCTTGAAATAATCCCTTGACGTTCTTGGACAACGGTGGTTGAGGGTCCTCGGCCACCAAATATTTGTTGAAACTTTAAGAATACAGCATCCCTATTAATTTTTTTTCAGAATACGCCACTGTTCATACCCTACCCATACCTTTTATACCCTATACCCTTTACACCCTACACACTTTAAACCCTTTTTTCACCCTTTCTAGAACATCATAAACTTTTACTCTTTTTTACCTTTAAATATTTATCCGGAGCTAAGCCTGGTAATTAATGTGAAATAGGGTAAAAAAAGAAAAAAGGCCAAACATGGTAAAAATGATAAATGTAAATTTAATCAAAAAGAGCAACAAGACCAAACGGCCACAACTCAACTGAACCGCTAACCGGCCACGTCGTGTAGGAGTCAGTGTACCTGGCTACGAACTTAGGAGTCCCGGGATCGATTCCCGGCAGATACCCCTTTTTCTCTGAAGGAGAGTTATCCTAACGGTCAGCTGGGGTTGGTAAATTAGACTTAAGCTAGATTTAAGATCACTAATATCTCCACAAGTTTATAATAACTATCATCACATCATCTCATGGTGGGTACGTGTAGACAACCTCCATAGGTGTACCCTGGGCAACGCTCTGTACCACCAGAGCGGCTAATAACTCCTATACAGGTGACCGAACTGTATGCCTTGATTCTCCTGGTCAGCAGTGCCAAAAAAATAAGTCAGTCAGTAGTGAAAAAAAAAATTAGCTTCAGCGCATTCATTGCCCACTAATTTAATTGGTTTTGTTAGTTTGGGTTCAAACACGAGCCCAGTGTAAGTGGTTCATTATATCCCAATTTTATACTATACCGGAGAGGGAACATTTCCACAATTTCGCCGTTGGAAAAACTACACAAATTATCTCAAACCGGTTTATTTTGAAAAACTTATATATCTTGCAAGGATTTGTTTGGCTCCAACAAAATGAGTATACGTGTATTTATTTTTATTTGTGTGGTTAATAAGTTTTAACACAAGCGTTATTTAACTTCGTAATATATAAGGTAATATTAAGGAGGTTAAATTAAATGGAATGCACCCGCTTTAAGTTTAGAGAAGGGATATTAAAAACTGTTATAATCCACATTTGTCAAACCACCTCTCAATGGGATTCGAACCCAAACCAAGGACATTTTCCAAATGATTTATCACTCTCCCTCCTGGCAAATACGGGGTAGTTTAATGAAATACAAATTGCGTGGACGGGTATTTAGGCTATATTTTTCAGTGCCCGTTGAAATATTAGATTCTCTTGATAAAACCAAAGCCACGTGTGTATGATTATTAAATTCGACCATATAAACCAAATTGCTAATATCATTAGGGAAGAGTTTTAGAGTATTCTATGCATTTCAACAAACCAAGGGAGGTGACCTGGCGGTCTATGGGTAAGGTGGTAGATTTCTGTGCTGGGGGTCCGGGGTTCAATCCTCGGTCCCGGCACAAATTTGTCTGATTATCAAACTCTTCCTTCACCTCTGACAAGACGTGTAATAATCACAATTTGTGAATGTGTAGAATGCCAGGCTTCCACCGTGGTTCGAATTCCACGTTAAATTGTAGGTCCTCCATTTCACTCACATTAGCGTAAGTGCGTGTAACCCGAATTGGTAGTAAGACGCGGTGCTCATAATAAAAATAATAATTATAACAAATCTAGTACAATTTGATTGGTTAAATGGGGAAGGAATATGGATTTCTTTCTCTCAAGGTCTGTATCCAGCCGATATCCGTAAGCCAGAAAATATCTCATTCGATCTAAATTGCTCTCTATTTTAATATTGGAATAGTGGTTATATCTATAAATACAGTCCTAAAACCCACATATTCATTCTCCTTTCTATTGCCAACTTCACTTTACTATACGAAACTTCAATCTCGGTCAGTAAGATCCCTTAATCACAAATATTTCACCAATTAAAATAAAATATAAAGCACTATAATTTCCTTAAAAGAAGTGCTAAAAGTATATTGGCTGAAATTAAATATGGTTGGTTCTCAAAAATCAGCGATTAAAATACTACAGGTTGATTTTATATTTATATAAATTAAACATAATTTATAGTCACATCGCTTGATTTTAAATGTTCCGACAGAAATATATCAAACGCTTTACAAATATTTAAGCTGAGGAGGTATTATAACCTCTTTGGTAGACAATTCGTTCTCCTCCCTGTTTTCTAAAAACATAGGCATACATATTATAATATCATTTAGTTATCTTACTTCAAGATCTTGTCCATAAAACAAATCGTGCCAACTTGTTCTTACCAATCTAACATATTGTTCTAAACACATCAGATAAATGTATTAATTTGAAATATATTAATTGTTGTTTTATGATTGTGATTGAACATTTAGTTTGGATGTTTTTGAACTCAATAATTTTGTTCAACCTTACATAAAAAAACATTAAAAAATATTAAATAAACTATTATCAATTTTACTGAAAATATATTGTGCATTTTTACAAAGAGTTGAATTGAATGTTTGAACAAAAAGATAAAACAATTTCACAATAATTTAAAAGTGTTTTATTAATTTAACAAAATGAATCATAGATACGATAATTTAAAACAAATTTGAGCATTCATACAAAAAAAATTATATGCGTAGTAATTTCTATGGTTTTACTAATAAATTTAATAAAATACAATTTTAACATATACGGTTTTATTTTGAAAATAAAACGTTTAAAGTTCAAATAAAAATAGTCTATTTGTGATTACTTGTTAAATTTTTTGAAAAAATTTAGTTTCCGAATCAAATTTCTAATGCGAACGCAATGTTTTCCCGTAGAAGAAGTAATTTCTTCCTTGCAGATATTATCACTAGAGGAAAAAGCACCCATTTCTGCAAACCACCACTCCAAGTAGTCATTTTTTGAAATCAGCTCCTCACAGCTTGGGATTTCGCTGACCGACAATTTATTTTCCTTGATCTTATTCTTTGGATGATTGGTTTTATCATCATGAGCTTGACTTTTTGTTCTATCGAAAAGGTGCGGATTCATGATTTTATTACTTTTGTTGAGTCCAGTTTCCAAATATTTCTTAAATGTCATGATCATGTCTAGATCTTCTGTTAAATGGAATGTTTTCAATTTTGAAATATTGGATGATTTGTTGACTTGAGACCTCTTTACAACTGGTAGGAATACAGAAGTTTCATCCTTGCAGACTTCCTCATTTGAGGAAAAAACATTCATTTCTCCCAGCCACCACTCCAAGTAATCATCGTTTGATATCAGCTTCTCATAGCTTGGGAATTTGTGGACCGACATGATATCTTCCTTGATATTTTTCCTTTGATGGCTAGTAGCATCTCTATGGGCTTGATTTGTTTTTCTATCATAAAGGTGCGGGTTCATGACTGTATTAATTTTGTCTAGACCAGTTTTCAAATAGTTTTCGAATGTCATTATTATTTTTTGTTCCTCTGCCAAACGTAAGGTTTTCAATTTTGACCTGTCGGCAAGTTTTTTGAATTGATGTGACTGAACTGTTTGTTTTTGTGTGTGATGAGTCGTTGCCACGATGTTCTTGGCCAACTCCTTTCGTGGGCTCTCGGCCACGGCCATTTCCTGTCCTGCATAACACAATATCATAGCTTAGAATTAATCATCTTGCTATTAATACAATAAAAACCGACATGGATTAAAACCCAGGAGCTTTGATTTGCCAAGATAAAGTTCTACCAGGTATGAAGGTAAATGCAGGTAATTTAAAATGGTATTATTGAATTGTAATGAATCGTGAGGTCTGGTTTCAAGTCCCTGTTTATGACACAAATTTCAAACGAATAAATATTCTACTAGTCAAAATATCGCTATATCGTTATTTGTGTCATTTCTTTGATCATCCTCAGATTCCCAAAATAGTATGTTAGTACTGATAATGGCCGGTAGAGCACACTAAAATCTCATTAAAATAATGACTATTGGGATAGCAAAGTTTTAGCAATTAGGACTTCTAGGAAATTACTCTTTCATTTAATCTTACTCGACTTCATTATAAATTATCAATAAAATAAAAATATATTGATGTGTGAGATTTCTACAGTAAATATTTGTGCTTATTAACTGAATACCTTGATCAGGCGGCAGAGTGTCTTTAGTGATGTTCTCCCGTAAGTTTGTGGGTCACCTTTTCTCCTGATATATTTGGTGATGGTTTCCCGTAATGGTGCAGATAATCTTATCTAAAATTATCGTGCGTAATACTTTATCTTATATATATCTCTCTTTTAAATCTCAGCTTCCTTCAGTAAACTTTAATCGTCATTCACAATGAAGTAAATATGATTGGTATTTGTTGCCAGGAAACGACATGTGTTTCATACATTGTAGTAATAGTTTCCTTGAATGCAAATTGTTAGAACTTTCATTATTTAATTTCAGGTTTTTCCTTCATCACATCCTACTAGCTACTCAGTTTATGCGCATATATTATATTAATTACGTTAGTGGGGCGAGAATATGGAAGGTATAGTTGAGAGGAAATGTACCAGGATTAACGTGGCGCTAGAGTGGTAAAATATTTAGTAAAAACCTAACTACAATAATCCAGCCAGGATCTTAACCCCAACCTTGCTGGTACTGGCAAACTAGACTAAATGATTTTGATATTTTGATCACGTTCACATAGGCGCTTGTAGTTTATAATTATTATTAAAATAATTTTGACCGTTCAACATTTATTTTAAATGTTTTCTCGCGAATATTTCTCTCTCTCGCTTTCACCTCCGTTTAACTAAATTTTCTCTATTTTTATTTCCTTTCACACTCTCTATTTGTTTTGTCAAACTCTTCATTGACTTATTTAGTTATCTTTTCACTTTATCTATATCATTCGCTCATATTTTATATCACTTGCATCATCCTCTTTTCATTTCGCTCATTCTCTATTTCTTGGTCATATCATTCTTCTGTAAGTGTTGTCTCGTGTTCATTCTTAGTAAGTTTAATTTCTTTACGCTTTTAGGCCAACTGTAATTCCTACTTTACTTCTTATTACAATTTTTTTTAGCAACGCGTCTTACTACCCATTTGGGTTATACTTTTATGCCATTACTATGCTAATGGTTTTAAGAATGAAGAAGGCTGTATTTAGAGTAAGTGTGGAGGGAGAGTGAAAACCAACATTAATAAACCCGACCCACTTTCAAACCTCATTCTCTTAGTCATAATTAGTGTAGTAGCTTATACTGCGAGAAAGACACCTTAAACCATGCAGCCACTGAAGCGGGTCATATATTTAAACAAAAGGTTCTCAGTCTTTCGATGTTTGCAAGAACTTGGCAACAAATCACACCGACCAATAGATACATCAAATCTTGTAGATTATACTGATATTCACCACCAGAAGACAATGAGGTTATGGCTTTCTTCATTTCATGATTTTGTTTTTTCATTCCACTTTGGTTGTTCTGTTTATTTATTTATCTGAAGTGCAACATTTTATACATCCGTAAAATATCATTGTCGATTGCTTCTCTGTATTATGCCCAGGTTTAATCATTTAGTTTTTAAAGGAATTTTCTTGTTTTGTATTCTTGACATTAAAACAATTCACTGCATCCATTACACCATTCCTGATTATACCCTACAAATACAAGCTGCGTAACTCTAACACACATTTATTAAAACTCTCATGTGTATTCTTTAATTTTTTGTCACGAATTCACTTTTTCAGTAATTTTTTGTCTCTGAGTTTTCTATCAATCAAAATAGCACTATAAATACAATAATAACAAAGACGTAAACATAATGGATTATCAAATATTCCAACAGATACACGTTTATTAAATCTATAATTATGATCCATTACTTGATCATTAATACACTTCTCTTCCAATTTTGTGTCTCTGGAGTTATCTAAATATAGGAGTGATAATAATCATAACAAATTTTACAAGAGCATTTTTGTGTTATAATTAATTGTCTTCCGAAATTTTATCTTATTGTTGAACTTTGATTGATAAGGTTGATGTTTATAGCATTCATATTATGTTATGTTTGCTGAAAATTTATATTTTGGTCAAAATTTAATGTAGAAATGCAAGTTTTTCAAATATTGAAAGTTTTTATGGAAGGTATAAATACTTGGAACTTATATTTCCTGATCACTTTATTAATTAAGCTCATAATACTTTCATAAAAAATAGCAGCATTTACATTGTTTACAATCAAAGTATCATTGAGTATAAAACACAATACTAACAGAAAGGTAGCGCCATTTGGAGGAATTTGATTATGTCATTTATTACGTCACCCAGTAAACATAAGTTATATTTAATACAAAAACAGCCACATTATATAGTGTTATTTTTATGTAAGAAAAGTAATGACGTTAATTAGATATTTATGTTTAAAGGTTTACTTATTATTTAAAGTTCTAAAATGTGACCTGATTTTTAACTAATTACGTTGTACTCTATATAGTGTTGTGTATGCAACGCTGGCTTGTGTACTGTGGTGTTATTTGGCTAACATTTTCTTAAAATTTAAAATATACTATATTGTAAAAACATTTTGCTTATTATAGATCTATAAATTCTGATATTCTTCATTATTTTGGCTATGTTTGGTTCCATCACCTTTGAATGAAATACCAGGGTCTAATATTTGGGTAAAGAAAGAAGAAATGATCGTTTATTAGCGGTTCTTTTCGTAGCTATAATAAATATCGATTATTTTCAAAGAAGCGATGCTGGTGCGATCTGGACCTTTTATTTAGTCAAGTGAACGAAGTTCAATGTTAATTTTTGATTTATTCGCGGCCATTTCAAAGTATTTATATGGCGCTTATAATAAAATTGTTTCTATTCTAGTTCGAGATGGACAGCAAAATAAATGAGAAACGACATCGCGAAAACCACTTTTTGATTTACTAACAACATGTAACCATAGTAGGATTCTAATAGGAAGAAAATAGATAGCTTTTTTATATCAACTATGTTAACATTTTTTATATTATTAGTGTAATTTTATAGGTAGTGATATTATCTATAAAAAGTGACAGCTTTAGAACACATTACTTGACGTATGAATATATCAAAGAACTTTAGTAACTGTCAGGTGCCACCTTTCCTACCATAATCCTTCTATGCTCCCATTCAGTGAGTATTCAGCAGCATGTACCTGTACATTAGAAACTGGTTTATCTTATTCTATAGCCTATTTATAAATATTTAAGATGTTCATTTTTATAACCACTCGTGTTTACATTTGAAAAACAGCAATGTAAAATGGAAGGGCAAGCCAGAGTGTTAAGAACATACTCATATATTAGTTTATGACAGTGATTGCAATTTGTAATTTTATGTGTTGTTTTTTTCAACTTCCTTAACATTTTTTTTTCTATCTTGTCTAGACTAGTGATGGAATCAAATAGTTTTAAGACTTGTACAGATTAAAATTAACTACTTTAAAAACAGGTTGTGCGTACAGGTGTAGCTTTAATGAGTTGTTTCTATTATAGCTTAGTGATTAGGTCTTGTTTCAACTTGTTTTAAGGCTTACTTCAATTGCATGTGAGTAGCTGTGATGTAGAACAATTGTTTGAACCCTAACGGTGTTTAATGGATTCTTTTTATAGCATAGTGTGGTTTTACCAAGTCTCTCCATGAAAGTATCAATAATTTTTGCAACATATCGTTTAATAACGCATTAATTTAATGGGTTAGGGGTGAGAGATAAACTAAGAAGAAATTCACTTATAGTGGCGTGGAGAGAGGGTGGAAAAACCAGTGAGAAATTACACCATATACACTTTATCATTGTGGTTTTACTACCTTCTCCCTTCGCTAATGCGGATGCATTTCCTAAAAAAATCACAACCCCTGCCACTTATATAAAAGTCGTTAAGGTGCTAGAGTAGTTAAGCATAAATTTCTAAACGCCAGACACCAATTGGGTTTATAACGTTCTTGTCCGGTAGTAGGAAAACAAACAGGGGAGGAGGAAAATACAAATGATAGTACTATTTGTGATGTGACTACCCTTTTAAATTACATCATTTTATTCACAAAGATCCATTCTACTCTCCTATATCAGTCACCTTTCGTTTCCCGAGCATTTAGCTCTTAATGATCAACAGAAATATGTGGATGTTTGTACTTTTCAAAGTAGAAAATGTCAACTTTTAAACTATGTTTACAAGTCTATATATGTATAGGGTCATAGAAAATAGTTTTGTGTTCATTAAAGTAAACCACAAACTCGTATACTGTTGAAAGGTTTATCAATATTTAACCTAAGCGCAACTTCTAATTGTCAATATCTCAGGTACGTGGACAGCTCCCTTAGTAATTATAATTCAGAACGCAACGATTCAGGCCAAGAAAAAAGTTGACCGAACAGTATATTATATAAATGTACTACGCCCTTGCTAGTGAAGCAATTCGTGTCAGTTGAAAGTTGTAGATCCCGTAAATATGTTGAAACATAGGTAACTGTACTTGAGTCTATAAAGCTCGTTTGACATCCCAGTATAAATGAAGACTTCAGCTACCGAGGAGCGCGCACACACAAATACACACATATACACAAAGGTTTACAACCCGGTCATCGCAAGCCATCTGCTTTTTAAAGGGCGTCATCAAGTTCTTTGAAATAATTTTACTTGTTGGATATTTGTGTGAGGTGATCTTTGAAAATAAAAAAATTGTGTTTAATATTTACAGAGTATTTCTCCTACACCTCTCGGTGGGCCCCACTCAACAACTGACTGAACTACGGGAATTCTAAATAGGCGAAGAACAGATATTTAGGAATATATTCATTCTAAGTTTGTGTATTTTTCCTTCGTCATTTTGTTTCATTATCCATCCAGGTTATAAAGCATATGTTCTAACTACGCTATATTATATTAGGGATGAGGAAGTTTAAATTTAGAGTAAGTTTACCCGCATTTACGTGAAGGGAGAGTGTGGGAAATAATATAGAAAAAAAAACCATTCTAATACACCAGTCCGGGTTTTGAGCCCCACTCTCCTTTTCACCAGCCTAACATTTGCACCCCGTGCCCACCAATGTAGAACTCTTAAAATGAAGCCGTTAGTAGCCAATGTAAAAACTAATTTTTTTTTCTTTTTTTCTAAAGCAATACGTTGTTTATAACTTTTATTTCTTTGATGTAGGACTACCAATGATACTTGTATTGATATTAGATCAAAATAACCCACTTCGGTGGTCAAATTGTCTAAAGCGTCACCAACAAAGTATTGGACTACCGATGACGAGGAGATCGGAGTTCAAGCCCCGATCGAGTGTAATGAGTGTGTTTTTTTCCCTAATTGGTCTGCTACTCTCCCTCCCCACAAATTCAAGTACACTTCCTCTAAATTCCACCTTTCTCATCCCTAATATTTCAGCGTAGGCCCACTTACTTCGTACGTGTATAGCCTCAACGGATACTAATACTCGATGATAAAGGAAAAAGAAAAAACAGAATGCCTGCATTCCTAAATAGCCTACATGTTCCAAGCCAAGAATTAGACCTACTTTATTTTCTAAAAAGATGCGGCGCAGAAGTATTTACTTAAAAGATCCCTGAATTATAATTAGTCCCAAGTTGAGATAAAAGTGTAAGCCACCCTTTTTTCTCCTTTCCATTCAGAAGGTATACTTGACTTAGAAAGAGTAGTACTATGAAAAACAGGCACTAAATCGAGGCCCGAAGCGATGTTCGCTAACATTAAGTAGTCGGATAAAAATACGTCGTTAAGCTTATGTAAATAAAGAATTCCCACGCGATGGGCAATCCTTGTTTGCGTTTATTAAAGCCCTTCTTTGTCCGCGAGTATAATTACTGTAAAAGTAGAAAAATAACCACCACCCACCCACCAATGTTTGTGTTTTAGGGTGAAGAACTGCAAAAGTAGTCATATATTTAAAATGAATTAAATGCCAACATAATAAATGGTACAACACAATCGCACACATTTTCTAATATTGTGCATTATAACTTGAAAGAAAAATTTCGGAAAAAAATAATTGTTTCAGTAAATTAAGATTAAGTAAGTTTACCTCGTCATCCTGTTAATCCCAAGACAACAATCTTTATATATGGATTATTTTAAACCATATTGTTCAAATATTTTTCGAAAATTTCATAATTTCAGAAATATGTTAGGTATTTAAGTTATTTGTATACTACCCTCTAGTTATTTATTTGTAAAAATAAAAACGTATTCTTATTTATCATGAAAAACTATTCCCAAATACCCTTTTTAAACTCAAATCTTCAAAGTCAATTTGAAAAATGTATTAAAATTTCTAAAATTTGTTGTGAGTAAACTAACCTCAAATTAATTTTTTTAAGGAAAATAAACATACCTTATTATTGATCATGTAAAATAGTCCCCAGATACCAATTATGAACAAAATCTTTTGAATTTTTTTTTAGCAAAATTCAAATTTTGCAATAATCATTCATGAGTGAACTATTGTAAAATGATTATTTTTTTTAGAAAAACCTATATATTTAATTATCACGTAATTTTTTTTACATATATCTATTTTTAATCAAATCGCTAAAGCCACTTATTTAAATATTTAATTTTTTTTTAAAAGTCATCAGTAAACTATCCTTGGATGAATTTATCCCCCAAAAAACAGGTATATCATTTTATTTTTTATTTAAAATACTCTACAGATATACATTTTCAACAAAATCGTTGAAGCCATTTTCAAAATACTCTGAATGTTCTTCAATCACACATCAGTTAACTACCCTTTAACGAATGTTTACCCGTAAAGCAAGTATACAGTGTTATTTTGGGGGTCAAACACTCCATATATATCCATTTTAAACAAAATCGTAGGAAATTTTCGAAAATTTTGAAATTCTAAAAATTCTGTCATCAGTAAACTACCCTAAATTTGAAATCTAGAGCAAAAAAAAAAGTTCAGTGTCGTTGCCCGATAACATCTAGATATCAAGTTTTAGTAAAACCAATCGAACCGATACACATATCAGGATGGAAGAAATTGTAAAATCCACTTTTTTTGAAGTTCGGACACACTTAAAACGTAAAGATTCATCATATTCTAGAGGTAAAAAAGTTCACGATTACAATACTTTCTCTTGTTACACAATGATAGGGTGGGGGGAAATAAACGAGATTAGAAAAGTTTTTTATCGAGTGCTATTGCTGGGAATTTTTTAACCCTTTATGGAGGGGCAGTGGGGGTAGCTGTGCGGATTTGCTTGCGGTGTCTTGAGATCGAGTCCCTAACTGGAGTTACTGATAAAAAGAATATTGAGATTAAATTTCTCATGAAGCAACAATTACAGTGTTTTAATACATAACCTATGTTGAAGCTTTTAGAAAGTTTATAATACTCCAATAACCTACGAATCTTGACATTGACGAAGTCAAGTTACAAAATTTAAATACATATTATTCTAAACAGAAATATGTTGTACAGAACTAGGATTTTTAACAGTGAAATTGTATTTCTCTAATACACCTCGGTGGAGGTCTCGGGGTAAAATTCTCGCCTCAGAACCCGATATTCGTGGGTTCGAACCCAGCCGGGGTCGAAGGATTTGTCTTGAGAGGTAAAAATCTGTAGCACAACTTCGCCATCGGTCCCAAGTTGATTGTGTCATGTAAAAGAACCCTGGAAGATATGTGAAAATACCGTTCCCGGTAAATTTGGTAGGTCATTTCACTCTCGCTCAAAGAAATTCTCGTGTGCTGATATAATCAGTCGGTTCAGAAAAAAGCACATTAAATTCCTTAATTATTTTTTAAAGTGTAGTCTATTTATCTATACACCCACTGAGATAACAAGTTAATCTCATGAATATATCGAGCCCTGGAGCTCTAACTTACCACAGCAATGCAAAAAAAAGAGAGAGAGTGGCGCGTGCTAATCCAGAAGTCCCGGGTACGATTCCCGTGTCCATATGTCATTTTATTTATAACTCAATTTAATTTATTTGAATAAAAAAAACTCGGTACTATTGCAAGGAATTAGAATCAAACTCGTCACATATTACATTATTTTGGCGACGTGTGGTTTGGAGCAAGGGTTCGCCATAGATCTAAAGTAGACCACGATAACCACTCGGCCCTCGTAGACGGACATAGCGCAGATTGAACCTTTATAGTTTGAGACTTGTGGTCTGTCTCCGTTCTCAGAGTGCATTAGGATCGATTCTCAGTATAATGGATTGGGAGGGGTCGAAGCTTAAGGCTCGGACAAAGTGCTGTCGACCACTCCTATTGTGGGCGTGCCATGCGACTGCAGTTACAGGCCAATTTTCAGAGGAAGAGCCCTTATCTGACGGCTAGAAAAAAAAAAGTTACTAGAATTCCTTTCATGTCAAGTGAAACTGTCACTATTGTTGGATAGTATAAATACCTTTAAAATAACACTAATACTATAGTAAAATGTTCAATATTGACTGATTTTTTTTTTATATTTTCTCAATACTCCCAAAATTCTACTCTACATAGTAAGATTGCGTTTGGAACCTCATTACTACTACAGTAGCCCCACGGCTTCTTTGGTGCTGACTGACAGCTCACAGATGACTTCTGACAGTCAACATTTAGGTATATACCTAAATTATGACTGTCAAAAGTGACAGATGCTAAACAAATGTTTTTGCAGATCATTTGGTTCGGCGTAGGGATACGTAATTTGGTGTGGTAACTTTTTAAAGCTGTCAGTCAGCACCAAAGAAGCCACGGGGCTACTGTAGTTATATAAGTAACATTAACCGGCCTCATGGTGTATTGGTCGATGTACAGTACCTATCTACGAGTCTAGGGGCCCCGGGCTCGATTTCCGGCGGGTACCTTGGATATTTTCCCCGAAAAGGGAATTACCCCTACGGTCACCAAGGTTTTAGTTAGGTTTATGTTATGTTTAAATGTTTCCATTAGTTCCACACCTTCATATTATCACCATCATTTTATCTCATCGGGACATGGAAAGAGCCCCCACGGAAAGGATGTACAATTAGCACATTCGGGCGTCTCCTGGGCAACGGTACACTAGTATTGGCTAATCTTTCCACTACTGGGCTACGAATTATGTAGTCCAGACACGTAATCTGATTGTATACTAGTCACAATAATCTGACACTTTTGCTCAGTTGGTAGAGATTCTGCTGGGTCCGATACTCCGGCATGGCCGAATAATTTATCATTTTCGAAATATGAGTTTCCCCTTTCATAGTGATGAATTAACGGCCAGGGACTGGGTGTTTCGTCTTTTCTAGATTTAAGTTAACACTCAAATCGTGTGTAATGTTATAATAAATCAGTTCAGAAAGTGCACGTCAAATACCACAAATAAAACAACACATTTACAAAATAGTCACATTACATTCAAAAGGGTTTATAGAACCGCTGGTTTTTAAGTTTTTTGACCCCTCTGTGGTCAGGATCTACGGGACTTTCATATTTGTCTGTGAAACACCGGGTTTGGAAAGGGGTTCGCTCAGCTTCGTGGAGACAAATGAGGAGCTACTTGGCTCCGGTCCAGAAAACTGAGATGTCTTTAAGTGGGGGGAGGGGGGGAGAGAAAGAGAAGTTTGTAATTTTAGCCATATTAATTTTGCGAACGTGATATTAAAAATGCGTTTGGGCTAATTTTTATTTAGTAAAGTTATTGTAAACTAGAAAGCAGTATGTTATTGTAAACTAAAATGCAGTATGTTTTCGTGATTTTGATTATAGCATTAAAACTAAGGGTAGTTTATTAATGAATCGTTTTTGAAGGAGGAACAAAACAAAATTTGCTATAATGATTTTGTTAAGATTGGATATACCTATATGGAGTGTTTTTCATGGTTGATACAGCCCCGTACAGTAATTGTTTTTAAAGAAAAATGTATTTAAGGGCATCTTTTATTGACTTATTTTTTAAATGGAAAATATTTCGAAAATGGTTATAATGATTTTATTCAAAATGGATATTAGGGAAGTGTTTGAAATAATAAGTACCTGTATAACTTTTTTTAAATAATATATATATAATTTGAGACTAGTTAAATGATTGGGTCTACTGATTTTGGAGGTAAAAAAAATTAAAGGCTATTAAAATTTTGTTTAAAATTTGTATATACATAATGTTTAATGTAATTACTGGTATTTTTTGATAAAAAAAATATTTTTTTTATAGTTTTAATGATAACCGATTTTCGAAATGTTTGTTCCTAATTGCAAAAGACTAGATATGATGATGTATACGTGCGATTTATGTCGTACGATTTATTTCCATTATTGGTATCCCACCTTATCTCCTGACAAATGTAAAGTGAGGTTTACCTGTCATGTTTTACTTTCGCCAATCGTGCTGACGTGCCAACACAACAGTATAGACCTCTATTTGTATGCAAATTAAAGAGTTTGCACGACCCATGTTCTACTTGCACGAATATTCCAGCGCTCGAATAATTTGGCGCCAGTAGCTAATTTTCGCGCCAGTTGCACGTGTGCGCTAGTTTTACTTGCACGTGTAAACCTCTATTGGCGTGTTAGTCACAGCTTGCAGTGCATTGTTTAGAACAGGTTGTGTCTAGATATCTGTAACCGAAGACAAAAAAGAAAGCGTTGTACTAAAGAAAGTTTATAAAACTTTTGTTTTGGGGTAGCACAGCAAATAATGGAAGTGAAAACTTTTTAATTAAAGTTTATAGACTACAAAAAAAACTTGTTAATGAAACCCAAACTACTATTTGTGCCCCCACTCAACATTCCTACGTAAGACATTTGAGAATCAGAATTTATGGCATCTTTGTTTCATCCCCATTAACGGAGCTTTATTGAGATACAAATAACTTATAAGATGTGGGAAGGGGGAATTGTACCCTCGGGCTGGGGGGAGGGGTACCACAGTTCAATATGTAATTATCTCGCCCCATTTTATTGTCAGTTCTCAGGGTGCAATTTTGACTTATAAACTAACCCACTCCGGTGGTAGAATGGTCTAAGGCGTCATCCTAGAAATAGACTGAACTACTGATTACGAGTAGACCAGGGTTTAAATCCTGGTTGGGTGTACAGAGGGTGGTTTTCCGTAAATGGTTTTCAACTATCCCTACACGCAAGTGCGGGTACACTTACTGTAAATAACCTTCATCCCTAGAAATATTAACGTAATTAGCATATATACGTATAACCCGAACGGTTAATAAGACGCGCTACTAAAAAAAAAAGATTTTGATTGTATTTAAATCAACACGTACCCGCTTTGGTGGCCGCATGGTCTAAGGCGCTACTCTCGCAATCTATTAGACTGTCGATGACGGGGAAGAGATCGTGGTTCAATCCCGGTCAGGTGTACTTGGGGCGGCGGGGGGAAGTGGGTGGTTCCTAAATGGTTTTCCCTTATCTCCACGCAAATGCTGGTACATCTCCTATCAATTCACCCTTCCTCATCGCTCACCGATTAGTGTAATTGGTACATAAGCGTATAACCCCAATGGGTAGTAAAAAGCGGAACTGAAAAATGTTTTTTTAAATAGAAAATGAACATCTCTTTTCAGTTGACATTCTGATGGAGTGATTGTGTAAATCTATAATTAATTAATTAATATTAGCACCACATCTTACTACCCGTTCGGGTTATACGCACTTACGCTAATGTGTAATGGTAGGGTGATTGTGAGATGAAATGGAGAGACCTACAGTTTAACATGGGATACGAACCACGGTGGAGGCCTGGCATTCCCCACATTCACAAGTTGTGATTAATACACGTCCTGTCAGAAGTGAAGGAAGGGTTTGGAAATCATTTAAATCTGTGCCGGGACCGAAGATTGAATCCTGGACCCCAGCACAGATGTCGGACACCTTACTCCTAGACCACCAGGTCACCTGTAATTATATAGAATGACAGTACCACCCATACTGAGATCAAACCACGTTCGTCCGCACCGACGCCTCTATCGATTGAGCTACCCGGAATTTCATAATTTGTCGGTGAATCGTTTAAACGGACTACCATGGGTTCAAGCCCTTGTCTGGGTGTCATTATTTTTATATGTATACAAACTCTCATTATTGTTGGATCAACAAACAATTGTTTTTAACATATAAAGAAATGAATATATAAGATATTTTAAGAATAAAATGCACCGTGGCATACTACCCATTCGAGATGCACGCCTTTTAACCACGCCATTAGAGTCTGGATGGGGAAGGTATAATTTATCGGAAATGTAGCCTGATTTACTTGAAGGGTAATTTAAGAAGAATAATTAAAAAAACACTCAGTGCACTCAGTTGGTATTCGAACCCCGATCTACACATAAACCCGAGTGTCAACAATATATATAAAAAAGGTCAATATAAATAGTCCAATTTTCATAGAAAGAGCCTTAACTAATAGCTAGAAGAGTTACGAGATCTACTTTTACACATTCATACATTTAGTAATGTTATGTACAGCTTTCACTCTTGATATAATATTATCATTATTATTATTATTATTATTATTATTATTAGCACCGCGTCTTACTACCCGTTCGGGTTATACGCACTTACGCTAATGTGTAATGGTGGGGTGATTGTGAGATGAAATGGAGGACCCACAGTTTAACGTGGAATCCGAACCACGGTGGAGGCCTGGCATTCCCCACATTCACAAGATGTCTTGTCAGAGGTGAAGGAAGGGTTTGGTAATCAGATAAATTTATGCCGGGACCGAGGATTGAACCCCGGCCGCCAGCNAATCTGTGCCGGGACCGAGGATTGAACCCCGGCCGCCAGCACAGAAGTCTGACACCTTACCCCTAGACCGCCAGGTCACCTAAAATATTATCAATAACTATAAAATAACACTACTGTATATTCGAATGTAATCAATGTTGGCCACAAAAAAAGTTTCTATTTTTTTAAAGCTTTTTCATATCAAAATTTAAAACACCTCTTCTAAGTGATCATTCAAGGTGATCGGTGAATGTGTTCCCCAAGTCATAAAAAATATTGTAGTTTAGCTCTAAAAAAAAGTCCCGAGCGGTATATTTGGACAAAAAACACTAAACATTTGAAATGTACAACCTGAGTTTATTAATTAAATAGTTGAAAACTGGAAACTCATGTTGCCACAATGGCGTAAGCAAAAGTATTACAATTGTAATTTTATATTCTTAGATCATTTAATTAATTATCTAAAAAGGAATGATATAGTAATCCATAAGGAAGTATTTTTGGAAGTTTTTTGAACTTTTCAAATTAATAAATCAAATAAAACATACCCATACAATGCTAAATGTCAGTGAATTTCAACCAATGTTGGTGGTAAAAATTGGTCTTTCTAATGAGTGAGTGGTGGTAGCTGACATCTTGTCTACCTGTGACGTCACGGCCGGTCAAAATAGGATTTTCCATGTTAATGAATTTACAATTTACTCAGCGGCTTTTTTTTTTAAGATATAACGTTGAAACAAAAACCATAAATTATTAAATAGTTATACAAATTGTCTTAAAGTGCCACAGAATTATTATTTTTATCTCTAAGTAATTTTTTCTAACTACAATATAGGCTGTTTGTCTTGGTCACGAAAACGTCCTGTAGGAGTCTTCCTGCCAGGATGTAGATTAAAAAGGTATGTGGTAACATATTTATATCTAGAAGAGGAAACAAGAAAAAGGTAAAATTCAAAAGCAAGTCAATGTTTTCAGGGAGCAAATATTAAAGTGACTGTGTAAACTCGTCAAAGGAAGAGGGGAAGAGTTATCGTCACATAGACAAGAGCCCTCGCCGGGAGAACGTTTCAATTTCTTCTCTCTTTTTATATTTTTTACATTGGCGTGTGATAGTGCTTAGACTGCTTAGGTCCGTCTTAGTTAAGATACAAACCACTTCGCAATATCGCTTCGAAATCCCCAAGGAGCAACTTCGTAAAAGAAAAACACAATCAAAACAAATTGTTTGCTGAGAAAGTTTTGACTACAAGCAGTGACAACAATAACAACGCAACAAAATTATAGTCTTGCAGATCTTATGATTTTGGCGAATGGATACATTAGAGTAGATCTGATAACTGTTACTAGCTGTCTGTCAGTTAAAGTCTGTTCAGCATAGGAATTGTTTTCTGAATGACCTTTTTCCCTACCAGAAATCTATTATATAGTATTAAGGGTGACCTGGCGGTCTAGGGGTAAGGTGTCAGACTTCTGTGCTGGCGACCGGGGTTCAATCCCAGGTCCCGGCACAGATTTATCTGATTACCAAACCCTTCCTTCACCTCCGACAAGACATCTTGTGAATGTAGGGAATACCAGGCCTCCACCGTGGTTCGTATTCCACGTTAAGCTGTAGGTCCTCCATTTCATCTCACAATCACCCTACCATTACATATTAGCGTAAGTGCGTATAACCCGGACGGGTAGTAAGACGCGGTGCTAATAATAATAGTAATAATAATATTATATAGTAGGATATTGGTAAGAAAAAAGAGCTTTCAGAGAATAATTCCTACCGTGAATGGAGTATACCTACTCTCGTATGATATATGGGGTATGCATGTGTGGTTTAGACGAGCAAGCAAGTTGACTTAGGTGACTTATTGCCTGGATACAACCACGAGGTAGAAGTGATAGCTGCAATACAAATCATAAACTTGGGAGTATAAGGACATGAAAGCAGTTTTAGTAACGTTTTGAATTGGCAGATAAAGTTCTTTATATACTTATCAAGCTGTAACATTTATACACGTGTTCATTGTTTTGTAACGGCTACTGGCGGTTAATTATATATTGGTTCTAGGATTATCAAAACAACCACACCCCAGACCATTAAATAGCTCGTAACGAAATGAAACCATTTCAACTTCCCATGTATATGGTTTAGGCTCTTGTTAATAGCCGGGCACAGAGTCTTTAATAATAAGTTGTTTTTGTCACCGTGTCTTACTACATGTTCGGGTTGTACGCATTTTGTACTAATTACGCTAATTAAGGCTACCGTGTTAAGTGATGAGGAAGTGTACGCGCGTTTACGTGAGTGTAAAACCATTTAAGTGAAATAAAAAACCTCAGTATATACAACCGGAATTTTTAACCTCTATCTCCTCGACATTGGCAACCCAGTCTTTTGCGAGACTCATACTTTAGACCAGGGGTATTCAAATTACGGCCCGTGGACCACATCTGGACCGTAACAAGATTATTTCGGACCCAGCCATAGATTTGATCAAAAAACAAATTGTTTCCCTTCGTTATTTCTTAACCAACATGTATATGTGATATGTCCAGTTTCTGTTCGCACGCGTGCAGTCGGAATTGCAAACCCTCATTTTCAGTCGCAGGCACCATTCAAGTCCCAAAAGATATTACCTAATTTAAAAAAAAATATATTGACTAATAATTATTAAAAATATAATTTATTAAATATAAATTGATTCATATCTCACAGAGAAGAATCAACGTCAATCACTTTTATCAAACAATTACTGGCCTTGGAAAGTGGCATTTTTTACAGACGTGACTGGCCATATTATTACTTGAATCTAAATTTTTATGTTGAAACAAATTATATTTATAATCTATTTGCACATGTCAAGGCATTCAGGGCAAAAATGATGTTACTTGAAGAACAGGTGAACGTTACTTTGGCCCGCAAAAATGTGTAAACTAAGTATATTATGTGGTCCGCGTACCAAAAAGACTGCTTTAGACTACGGTTTTTAAAAGGTGTACGGCTAAGAATCAGTAGGTGTGCCGCGGGAGTGTGGGTAAAAATTATAAAAGAAGAAGCGAAAAAATTGAGGAATAAAAATACACGTTTTTAAATCCATGATCACATCATTTTTTTAAATAGCTCTGGTGTTAACAATTTTTGCTATTAAACTCTTAGACACAATCTTAATAATACTCGTTAGTTTAAAATGATAAAATCTCTCTTTAAAAAAACTGTTGGTGTACCTTAACAATTTTAGTGCCGTATTAAGATTGCCGTCAGTTTAAAACTGTTGAAAATCGCTTCCTTAAGATCATGCGACCATCGAATCGGATTAAGTTAGTTATAAAAAAAACTGAATCGATGGAAACGCGAAATTCAAGCGAGTCTCGGCTCACATGGTTTACTGGTGACTGAGTTACGGCTTAGAATCCCGGTTGGGTGTAGTGAAGGTGATTTTCCTAGATACATTCTACCTTTAGTTCCACATGCGGACAGTCCGAACGGGTATTATGACAGCGTGAAAAAATAGAAAAACTACCGGTACTCACTTTGTTTCTTAGTTCAAATACCAAGTGCAGCTCTTTTTAAATATTATTATTATTATTATTATTATTATTATTAGCACCACGTCTTACTACCCGTTCGGGTTATACGCACTTACGCTAATGTGTAGTGTAGTGGTAGGGTGATTGTGAGATGAAATGAAGGACCTACAGTTTAACGTGGAATCCGAACCACGGTGGAGGCTTGGCATTCCCTACATTCACAAGATCTTTTTAAATAAAATTAGATCTTAGATAAACAAGTTTTTTTTAATCCCACTCCACTGGGAATGTTTTAAGAAATTATTAACCACATTGGCAGTCCAAGGTGTCAGTCTCACAATAAAGTGGATTTCCTGGGATGGGATATCGAGGTTCGAATCTCTCTGACACATTGAGGGATGAATTTCCCCATGTGACGTATCTTTGTGGTTTTCCTGTTCAATTTTCATGCTAATGTGTGTACATTCCCTCTTAAATAAACGCCGCACTTCTTTTAATAAACCATTTACTTTTATATTATTATTATTATTATTATTATTATTATTATTAGCATCGCGTCTTACTACCCGTTCGGGTTATACGCACGTACGCTAATGTGTAATGGTAGGGAATGGTAGGGTGATTGTGAGATGAAATGGAGGACCTACAGTTTAACGTGGAATCCGAACCACGGTGGAGACCTGGCATTCCCCACTTCACAAGATGTCTTGTCAGAGGTGAAGGAAGGGTTTGGTAATCAGATAAATTTATGCCGGGACCGGGGATAGAACCCCGGCCGCCATCATAGAAGTCTGAGACCTTACCCCTAGACCGCCAGGTCACCCAATTTACTATTATAACCCGAACGGTTAGTAAAACGCAGTGCTAAGAATATTAGCTTTAAGGAGCTATGAAAGTCGATTATAAATTCCTAAACTCCAGAAACCAAGTGGGTTTATAATGATACTCGCCGGATCTGTCTCCTACAGTAGGAGAACAAGCAGAGTGTGAGGAAAATACAAATGACAACACAATGTGTGTTGTGACCCCCTGTTAAATTTTATCACTCGATTCACCAAGATCTACTCTACCCTACAGTTATAACTTTCGTTTACCAGATATTTAGCTCTTAGTGATAAACAGAAATATGTGAATATTATGACTTTTATGAGTGGAAAATGACAACTTTTAAACAAAGTTTACATGGCTGTATAGATATATCGTCATAGACTATAATTTTGTGTTCATTCCAGTTAACATCAAACTCGTGTACTGTTAAAAGTTTTATCAATATTTAACCTGGGCGCAAGATCTGATTGGCATTATCTCAGCACCCTTAAAATTAAAAAAGTTATGTGTAGGGTACTTTGAAACCATAAAATTCTCATGGCATCTATTATAGCAGCACATCTAAAACACTATTCAAATATTATTATATTTTATTTATCTTTCCCCCTTTCCACCTTTTTATAATTTATCGTGTGCTGATTATAATCAATCGGTTTAGAAAGTACACGTTAAAGATCCCAAATAAATAAAAAATATATGTATAATTTATTGCGCTGAAATTCGGTTCACTGAAGTGTTTACGCAGCCAGTAATAATTTAACACAAAAATATAGGTCACATCAAAATGTGCACCAATATGAGTGCGTTCCAGTTTTCGAGCTTCATACATTGTTTACTAGTGAACCCGTCACTCAAAAAAACCTATTTGTAACCCATTTAAGAGCCTTTCAAATGTTTTTGAACGAAAGGTTTCGTTTATGGACCGGTTCTACATTAGAGAACCAGATGTTTTTTTTTATTATAAGCTTTTGAATTTAATGCTACCTTTTAGGTGTGCACGCGGTTTAAAATATGAACTCATTTGTCTAGTTTGCTGGTCACAGATACATTGAGGTTCGAATTTGGGTCGGGTGTGCAATGGATTTTTTTTTTCCTGAATAATTTTCCACACTTCTTCCACGCAAACTCAGATACATTTACTTTAAAATGTTACCTTCCTCATCTTTATATTAGCGTAATTAATATGTATGCTAGCTGCTGCAATGGTTGCTTGGTTTAAGGCGCCACTCTCGCAATACACTTGACTGCCGATGACATGGAGATTAGGGTTTGAGTCTAGGTCGAGTGTATTGAGGTGGTTTTTCCTAAATGGTTTTCCACTTTCCCTATACATAAATATGAGTACATTTCTTCTAAATTCAACCTTCCTCGTCCCTAACACGTACACAGACGTATAACCCGAACGGGTAGTGAGACGCAATGTACAATCACCGGTAAAGCTAATCATTAAAAAAAATGAAAGAGAGAAAAAAGATTATGTAAGAACTTAATTATGAAAACCCATAAATAATGTCCTGAAGGAAAAGGTAACCCGAGTCCATTGGCTAGGATACTTTTAATTTAGTTGTTTCAACTTGAACGTTAAGCCAACCCCGCCATTATTTAACGTCATTTCCTTCTAATTATTTTTTTCTACCTCGAAATAGGTTTGTTTTTTTACATACGTCAAACTACATTATGTCTAACCTTTTTCTTCATTATTTAATACTTTTTAACATTTCTTTTATGTGACCCATCTATTCTTTAAAAAAAATTACAAAGGTTTGTCAGGACGGCACACATAATCCTTCATGTTAAGTTTCTTTTATGAGACCAGCCACTTTATCTATCCTGTGGTCCTCTTTCATTTTTTATTTTACTTTTTTCCCTTATTTATTCTTCTCTTCTATTAACAATTGGCCCGCCCGGGTAAGTTATTGTGTAATTACAACGTAGCTTATGTTAAAAAGGAAAATAGAAGGAGGGGTACGAGGGGAGGGTTCCATCTTATTAGTTTAGAGAGTCTTATGTGAGTCAGCTCAGACACTTTTTTTTCCTCCGTCACGCTATTGATTACGGACTGTCCCCCTTCCCTTATTTCAGATGGGGTGGGTTGTATAAAAGAGGTTGAAGGAGCATGAATGAGGGGAGTGGAGGGGTGCGTGAGTTAACTCTCACCCTCCCCTATCAGTCTCCCTCCCCTCAGATTTAATCATCTCAAAGTGCATGAGTATGTAGTAAGCATCATCGTGTGGAGAAATCAAGTGGAAATAATTGCACTCAAAGTAGAGTAAGCTATTTTATGTCTTGTCGGAGAAATAATTAAAAGGAGGATGAGAAGTAACCTTTGTAGTATTTCTATCGTAACAACATGACTTGCTAGATTTGTTTCACCCCGATACGAACGACGCGTTGTGTTTTTATAACTCCATAAATAGATAGCTAGTGTTTGAGTAGGGCCTTTATAGTGAGACAGTGAATGATTAAAAATTATATGAGCACGAGGTATAAGATGTTAGACACACTTTCCACTTGCTCTTAATCGTTCAAATCCCAACAAGGTGCACTTTGGGAGTGTTTTCTATAATATACATATATTATAACTATGTATATAATATATCTCGATTCGTACTGGTTTCGAAAGAATCGAGAATTAAGATGGGAGTAATGATCAGTGTTTCTGCAGTTTTTATAGCAAAATATTTCTTGGCCAAAAGAAATAAATCATTTCTTCAGGATAAATATTGAGATTAATATTCTTCACAGGATGATATCAATAGTTCTTTAATATGTCATGAGCATAGTGGTATTTTCGGTGGCGTAGTTGGCTGACGCGCTAGTCGTGCTGAGCTCGACTGCTGAGGACGGGGAGATCGAAGTTCGAATCTCGGTCGGGTGAACTGGGGGTGGTTTTTCCTAAATGGTTTTCCACTCTCCCTCCACGAAAATGCGGGTTCACTTCCTCTAACTCAACCTTCCCAATTCCTAATCCATTAGCGTAATTAGTACTTAAAGCGTATAACTCGAACAGGTAGTAAGACGCGGTGCTAAATAATAATAATAATAATAATAATAATAGCGGTATTAGATGACAAACTTTTTAAATGAAAAGAAAAAGGTGTCATTAAATCCCGGGACACTCTTGACAGCTATTTAAGGTTCGGCAGAAGGAAGCGCAAGTATTTTATAGTGTTTATAGAATATAAATTTGTTGGCAAAAATGGATAAAATATATCTCCAGTAGCAACATAGAGTTTAGTTTTCTGCACATGCTAATATCAACAGATCTTGAATATCTGTCAAGGGTGTCCTGGAATTTTGTCAATACTTTTTAAATAAAGAGAAAAAGTTTTGACAAAATTCCAGGACACCCTCGACATATATTCAAGATCTGTTGATATTAGCATGTGCAGAAAACTAAACTCTATGTTGCTACTGGAGATATATTTTATCTATTTTTGCCCAAAAAAATGTAATGCTACAAAAACTGTAAAATTACTTGCGCTCTCTTATGCCGCACCTTAACATATACCTATTTGGTGTGATAAGTGTTATTAATTTTAAACTAGCAGTGTGACCCATTCTTCACACGGCTAAGCAGAACCAAAAGTATCAAATTAGAACGTTCTAACATTCGGTCGGCTGCCCACTATTTGATAGTTTCCCGCTGTACATCCTTGAGCTAACTATAACAATCACAAACCAATCATGTCAATTAATAAATTTAAATAAATTAAATATTTGAGATAAAATATTAGCTTGTCCACAAATTTAGTGCACAAACGTAATCCATTAGCAATGCACTATTTAACTTAGCACGATCATGAAATAATATAAACGAACCAATGTATGTTGTTACAGTAATATGTTGGGGGGGGGGGAAGCATCATAGTTCACCAAAGAGCACAAATAAATAAAATACTTTGTTACAGAAACGTCCTGGATAGTAAACAATAGTTTTCCAAGGAGCATTACAGTTCACCAAGCTACAGTATATTCCATTCACGGTAGGAATTACTCTCTGAAAGGTCTTTTTTTCCTACCAATATCCTACTATATAGTAGATTTATGGTAGGGAAAAAAGACCTTTCAGAAGTCAATTCCTACCGTGAATGGATTTTAGACCCATGGCTTCTTTGGTGCTGACTGACAGCTCACAGCTGACTTCTGACAGTCAACATTTAGGTATATTCTTAAATTTTTACTGTCAGAAGTGACAGCTTATAAACACACGTTTTTGCAGATCATATGGTTCGGCGTAGGGATACATAATTTGGTCTGGTAGTTTTTCAAGGCCATCAGCTGTCAGCTGTGAGCTGTCAGTCAGCAGCAAAGAAGCCATGGAGCTACTGTATGTTGACAAAATTTGTTTATTTTAACTGTCATGTCGCTGCTAGAGATAGGCGTTAATTTAGCCTTCGATTTTTATCTTTGCTATTGCAACGCTAGCGGATCCGCTTTCAGGGAAAATTCAAATTTTCTACCATATCGAGAAGTTTTTTTTTTCTTTTCTACTAATCATTTCCAACCCCTTATTTTTAAATTCCAAACCTTGCAGCTTTTATGATTATTGTGAGGTGGTCCTTTTATAAACTTGACGAATTTTTTTTTCATGTATAAAAGAAGATTTTATAATAATTTTGGAAATATTTCGGGCTACTAGCCCCCCTCCCACTCCCCACCCTCTCACCTATTTCCTTTCCCACAGTCTCATTATGAAAGTGTAAGATTTATTTGATTATATTATATGGTTTATTTACGCACTTAGACCAAATTTCAATTTTAAGCCCCATTGAAAAGGAAAGCAGTGTTTTAGATTAGTTATCAATTTCGATCGCTTCCATTTCCTGGAATTTATATTTTAAATTTGATATTTTCAGACATCATTTGGCTCTCCGGAAAGTCCCAATTAAAAACTTAACCTAGATAATTGTTTACTTTTTTTTTTGACACCACCCTCCTTCTTTTCTCCAATTCACTATGAGAAATTTTCATATTTAAAGATTTTTTTATTATTTTGAGTTGTCTTTCTACCTGTCTGCCAAATTCTAGCTTTCTGCCTCATCTAGAGGTTTTTTTAACTATAGGCCCCCATTTTTGAGAACCTCATTTTGAAATTTCTCAATTTTAGATTATTATTTTTTGTTATATGAAGACAACCCCGCTTCTTTCCTGTCAAGCAAAATTTTTCAAGTTTCCAGGCCCAGGTGTTGAGGAAATACGGTAATGATTGACTCCCACACCTTTCTGCCCCTCTCAATCCTCTTGAGGGGGGGATGAAATTCGAACAATTTCGTCAAGGGTTTTAGGAATAGCTATTAAATAGTTCTATGCCATGGACCATATATTAATTCGATATTACGTAGGCCTTATAATTTCTGTGTCAGGTCGTAAAGTCCGTTCACCGTAGGAATTGTTTTCTGAAAGGCCCTTTTCCCTACCAGAAATATTTTATACAGTAGGCTATTGGTAGGAAAAAAGACCTTTTAGAGAGTAATTCCTACCATGAATGGAGTATAGCTCTATTGTAATGTGTTTTAATTATTCGGGGTATTCTGTCAAGTAGATCAATAAATATAATGAACACTATAAAACACAAAAACAAGGTTAATATGTTTCACCTTATGTAAAAATTCGAATAAACGCGCTTCTTTCAAATAACACGTGTAAAAATTCGAACCAAGAATGATAATACATTGTTAGACATTACCTAGGCTGCAAGTGATCAATCGAAACATTGTTAGACATTTAACTACGTTGCAAGTGATTAATCCGAATATTAAAAGTATTTAATCAATTATCGTTTTAAAAAAATTGAATAAATTTGTAAAAAAAGACTTTTCGAAATTAATGAATATTCAAACTTTATTACTGTTGATTGTTGCATGGAAATGTACTCTTCTTTATTTATTTTTTTATTCGCGAAGTACATACTGCAGTCGGTGTCAAAGTAATGTTTTTTTTTAAGAAATACATTAAAGTAAATTTTCTACTCACCAGCTATGGCCAAAAGAAGCAATATCCATAAATCCATGAAGAAGTTTGGGATTCCACCTCCAAAGAAGTATGACTCCACCACCTAGACGACTTGAAGAGGAAGTCGAAAGGGTGTTCTTTATTCGAACGTTCAAATCTGATACCGGTAACTAGTATAAGAATCCATCTCACATAGTTTATATTGTTGACACATCGCCCACTGGCGTGGGAAACTGTCACAATAGTGTCCCAAACAAGCAAAAAAGGGCGAAAATATTTTACGTGAATGAAATAGTCTAGCCTTTCCCTTCCCCTGTTTTTTATTTTTCTCCCATAAAATAAAAACTATAAAATAAAAGAATGACGGAATTCACACGCGCTTGAACGGATTACACCTTAGAATAAAATGTGACATTTCCTATTGTTGTCTCTCGTCTGATCAAAACACACATACCGTCTGAAACTAAACATTGGAATTGGTGTTTAAATGTATACCTCTGAATTTAATGGAATAGCAATAAATTTACAGCAATGCGAACAGAAATTTCCGACCACTTTAAACGTGCTACCGAGCTAGCAAAGCGCTGCCTTCTTGCTTCTTGCACGGCTGGCCGAGTATTGACCGGAGGGGGGGCTGCGCGCGCCGTTCTCTCGCGGGCTCTCCCTTCCCCTCCCGATTACCCCTCATTCCATCGGTGTAGCATCGAACCAAGCAGGGCCACCAATCTATGAAACGTAGAACCGACTAATAAAAAAACACTAAGTTAACTAACATAACCTTTCAGCCACATTAAAATATACACTCAATTAGGCTGTAATTTCAAGCCGTATCTAAATTAATAATATTTCACAACATTTATAAGTTTTCACCTCAAAAAAGCTTATTTTTCTTTTAAACTACTATATTAATAAAATCATTTTTAGGATTATCATATTTTTTTATGTTAATACAAATACAAAATAAATGCGCATACAAGTATTGGTAATGTTCTGTTCATATTATTATAATAGTGGCCATATAACAAATAAATGTAGCCTGTAGGCTAGCCAACCTCGAATAAATGTCACTATTTGTACTGTGCGAATACAAAAAATTCCACAATCTTTCAAAATGGCCAAGATAAACTGATGACTCTGCGTATGAATATAGGTAAACTGATCTATTTTAAGAGCTTGGCATAAGAACCTTAACTGGCGGCTGTAAAAGTCTCTAAAGATACTCATAAAATATGTATGCGTCAAGTCATGTGATATGCAGCTGTCAAATTAAATTGAAAGCGAGCAAATAGTTCATAGTACATAATGTGCAAAAAGTTGAAAAATATTGATTTCAATGATAGTGCTTGCAATCGAGATAGTGACTTGTGCACAATGCATAAAATTGATTTAACTTTAACTCTGTATGCACCATCCATAGGCTTGATCATAGACGACCCTTGAACTCGAGACGTATCAGACAATGAGAATACAAGGAGAGGCTCAAGCTAATTAAAACGCTAGTATACACAACAGACGGAAAATATCTGCCATTCTTGTTTGAAATGCCTTATGCTAGCCATACTTATACGTTATGGACGAATTTTCTTTATTTTAAACGTTAATTGCTACGATTCATAGAAGAATTAACGTTTAAAACAAAGAAAAATCGTTAATAACGTCTAAGTATGGCTACCACAAGGAATTTCAAACAAGAACAGAATATATTTTCCGTATGTTGTGTATACTGGCGTTATACTGTATAAAGGAGAAATATTATTATATAAATTCTTTTATTGAAAAATAGATCTACTTTATAATGCATGACGATAATAGAATAAATAAATAAAAATAAATTTTGATTTTATAGTACAGGCACCATTTAAATTAAGTTAATTGAATGTTGAAAAATTAAAAATAAATAGTTCAATGAACTTGATTTCCGAGTAAACCCTTAAAATAAGTATTTTAAAGAACTTTTTTTTTTACTAGAGTAAAGAGGTTAGGGTTAGGCCAACTTCTACAAATTAAAAACGATCAATTTGAGTAAAACTGCAGTGTTTTTACTTTGAATTGCGCACTATACACTATGCGCGAGTCGCGATTAGCTATGCGCTATATAAGCCCAGCTTAACGAAAAGCATATGTGAAGCCTTTATAAATTACAAGAACCGTTGATTCGATATGGTTTATCCAACGCTCCCGTCAAATTTTTCTTTTTCTTTCATCTACACTACATTGGTTTAGTTATAGTATTATATTATAACATTTTCTCTCTTATGTGTTTTCTTTCTTCAAGCATTATGCGATGATGTCATCTGCCCTCAACAGATCCCCTACTACTCCCTCCCCCGCCCCCCTTACTCAAAGTAATTGCATGTGAGGATGAACGAAAGCCCTCTCAAGCCATTCTTTGAAGCCCCTATACACTAAGGGGCGGCAAGTTATATCATATTATAAAAGTGATTAATTGACTCAGGGAGTGATTTAAAAAAAATTGTGATTGATTATCCCTTTTTTAATTTTGTAACCTCCAGAATATGTGACCATTGCATTGGTTTTGTCATAGACGAAGATAGGGTATGTTATATTTTATAGTTAATTCCATTTTCCATAGCCTTGTGATCTAGTGGTGGCTACAGATCTAGAAGCCCCGGGTTCGATTCACGGTGCTTAACGATTTTTCTGTGAAGCATAAGATCTGGAACGGGTTCAACTCAGCCTCGTGAGAACAAATAAGGAGATATTTGAATGAAAAAGTAGCAGCACAGGTCTAGAAAACTGAGATTAAAGGCGGGGCGGGAGGAGTATTTCGTTGTGCTGATCACATGACACCGTCTCTCAGTAGAAGTTGGCACTATCTTGCCAAAAGACGGTGGAATCTCGGTCCGTGTGGATCGATTGCGGGCTGACACTACGTAGTTTTTTTTATTAAACAATTTGATAGAAATAAAAGTGGTATAATTAAGGGAGCCGCCTACTTGAAGAGTAATAAGCTCACACTGCATTATGACTTATGAGAATGAAGCGTAAATTGCTGAAATTATCCTCAATTGCCTGAGTGGTTTATGATATGATCCTTTTTAAAATATTACTTCGTTTGTTTCTCAACATTTACCGTAATCTCAAAGCCGCAATAATTTCTAGCAAATGTTGTCAAAAATGCACAACACTTCGAATTTGAGAGTGAGGAAATTAATTGACTACTATAGAGTTATTAAAATAATGTTTACACATTTAGGCATCAAGTCGCGTGTTCTGAAAGGGTAACTTTTGAAAGAGAGTATTGAAACCTGTAAAATAGTACTACTAGTATTAATAATAACATCTTGTGAATTATTTTTACGTTTTCATACAATTTTTTTAACTATGAAATTAAAAATGTAAGTAAGTTTATTCATAAATTGAAAAATGACACCTGTATACAGGAATCAAACCCGGGATCCTTTATTTGGCACGCCAATTCTCTACCACTGGACTATCCAGAATTCGTGGTAGTGCATTGGCTCGCTAAGCCAAAGATCCCGGCTTCCATTTCCATGTCCAGGTGTCATTTTTAAATTTATGAATATGATATTTTGATGCGGTTATATATCCGTAACTTAATTATTGTTTCCGCGTTTTAGGCTTAACTATTCATGCACAATTAATTGTACAATAATTTGCTTTATTTCATTAAAATGTAAGGTTTTATAAATCTATAGTAAAACCATGAGAATGTGTAGACACTCCATTAGCTTACAGGGGTCAGCCGCTTGAAGCGCTCGCATCGATTTGGCCGACCGGCAACTGAGCAATACCAGCATTAATGTCATTATGAATCGCTTTGTAAAATTTCAAGAAATCTTAGTTACTAAACAACTAATGGCATTATGAACCACTTTGTACAATTTCAAGAAATCTCAATTACCAAACAACCAATTTCCATAAATACGTTAAAATAATTACAAATTTGGCAGATATAATTTTTTTTTTAAATACGTATATATTGTAGTTTTAAGAATCGGCAAACTTTGACAACTTCCGGACTGATTTAGCGTGTTTTTCAGCACTTATATAATTTCTTTTACGGCTGGATTACTCAATTTTGGAACATCAGATGTTCGTTTTTGGGAGAATTCCTTTGTTTTATATCTTTACTAAAAATACTTTGGCAGATTAAGAAAAATATGTATAATATATAACTGGGTTTCAAACGCCAATTTTATAAAGATAGTTTCATCTTTTCTCCATTAATTAAAAAATCGTCACATTTTACAAGAAAATCCTCAGAAAAATATATGTCAAAAACCCTAGATTTCGAACTTAACTGTGTTTCTTCTTGAAATTGCCCGCTCCGACTTTTCCAAATCGTGTTTGTCTTGTGGATGATGAAAATAATGTATTTTGCCGCTTGAGGCTTTGTCATTGATTTGCATCCCGGTATAAAACACGTCGTCATGATTGAAGCGTAAATTACGTACTAAAGGAATATATATAAAACATAGAATGAGTACTTGATTATTAAGATAATAACAAAAAGAGCCATCGTGAATTTAAAAACATAGTTTTCAAACACAAAATGCAACGAATGAATGTATAACAAAACTAGACC
>CABFVX010004813.1:5081-33314 GCA_902151425.1 Timema shepardi
CCCTGTGACATAAGGAGGTGGGGGTTCAAGTGCCAAACGCTAATTACTTCACATTTCAAACCCTGGCAAATGTAGTTACGCATTTTGCCTAGTCATAATCAACCTCTTATCTCACGCTTTCCTGAATAGCTTAGTTCGAATCCCTGTCCACGAAAATGTGGGTACACATCTCACCCTGTGACACAAGGATGTAGGAGGTTTAAAATCCCAAATGCATATCACTTAACATTTCAATCCCTGGCAAACGCTGTTACACATTTCACCTGGTCAAAATCAGCTCTTATCTCACTCTTGCCTGACGAGCTTAGTTAGAATCCCTATCATGCATGTGTACTGAGGCCAACCCTTGGGTTGCAATCTACTATCACAATGCATTTTATACTTTTCATTGTGTGAGTAGCTTTTATTTGTGTAAATAAATATCCCAAGTATACATTTCATTGTGTGGGTAACTTTTATTTGTGTAAATAAATATTCCAAGTATATATTTCACTGTGGGAGTAGCATTTATTTGTTTAAATATTTATTCCAAGAATACTTTTCATTTTGTGAGTAACTTTTATTTGTGTAAATAAATATTCCAAGTACACTTTTCATGGTCTGAGCTAAATTTGTAAAAAAAACTTTCGTCACTAATAATTATATCGATTTTAGCAGGAGAGACAGAACTTTATATTTGTTGATGTGCCAACGGTATCAGGGTTTGAACCCCGTTTCAATCTGGACTATATTAGTATTGGTTATTTGAATCTACATGGAACCCTGAAACACAACAAGGTTCTTTGGTTTAGGGGCATTCAGAGGCCTACGACCCGTTGATTCAAAGGACTCAGGGCTCATAACACCAATAGGGGTCGTTGGCACTCTCTTTCAAGATCGTGTTGTTGAGGCATAAAATTTTCCACAGGAAGACATCTGATCCCCACAACCGAAATGGCTCAACATTGCCACACCACGTCCATGACACATGGGTAGAGGCGGAGGAGGGGGGGAAGATAAAGTAAGTATAAGAGGGGTATGACGAGATGCGGGAAAGTGAAAGGAGGGTCTACTCACATTCAATGGTACGTTGCCGGTGGGAAATATCCTGCTTCCATGGACTGCAAGCTCCCTCGCGAATAGGGTTGGTGAAGGGAGGGTCTTAAGCACTTTGCGCCCGGTCGGCTGCGGTCACATTCTATGCTCGGCACCCGAGCAGAGAGGATGCTCACTAGGGAAACCGCCCAGCACTGTGGACCGCATGCCAATAAATAAATAACTCCAACGTCCTAACCAAATACTAACCAGACATAAGAAATCAATGAGTACAAATAAAAATCAATGAGCATACATAAAAAACTATTAAAAAAGTAATGAGTATGCATAAAAATACAAGTACCAACATGTTTGGAACAAGAACCAACATAGGGAGGGGAGGTGGAGGGGTCAAGAGGGGAGGGGAAAACCAACAGCCAATCAGAGAGCGAAAACAACATTGCGTAACAACCAATCAGAGAGCGACAACAACATTGTGTAATCATCACAATACACACGCTCTTCACCTCGGGGTCAAAGGTCAAATTGGGGTGATAGGGAAAGCTAGGTAGTTACGTGTCTTTTAATTATCGGTCCGGAAAAAAACTATCTTGAGAATAAAAGGGAAATATATTTTACATATATATCATCTAATCAGATACATTCATATACATATATCCGTTAAATTTTAAAATTCTGTTTTTTCATAAATTAACTAGATATTTTATGAATTATCTGATTGTTTCAGTTTAAATATAGAATGAATACACTTTTATACACTTTAAATAGTTATGGTATGAAATAACTAGCTGTTCTATAAATTAACTGATGTCATAAAAAGCTCAAAATATGTTTTAAAATTGATCTTTATGGAACAATCGGACATTACTGTTAGACCACTTTTACTGAAACTCAATTCTTAAAAATAAAAATTATTAAATAAAAGTATATGTCATAAAATAACTAATTATAAAAACTTAATGGTTTACCAAATATCATCATTCTAGCAAAAATTAGTAAAAGCACTGCTGGAATGGCACTTGGAATTTCATTGCCAAAGCTATAGAATGTTACACCCCTAGAAGGCTAAATCAACTAAAACTAGACATGTCAAAATAACAAAATATGAAAGAAAGAAATATAATTCACTCTCCACATTTACCTACAGGCCCAATGCAAATTTAATAAGCATTGGAAATAAATGTTTCACTCTATTTTGCTGGTTGGCTCTGATAATGAGAGCCGTTAAGAACGGACAAGATTTCTTTGTGTGCAGGTGGCACACTTAAACAATGGTGACTGTTACTTGTGCTTGCTAATAGGCTACTTTTCGGCACTGGAAACCAGCGTTCTACGTGTCCTTGCCCTCATTTTCCGGTCTGGACAAATTACTAGTTGTGTTATCAGTTCTGGACAAGCTACTGGTTGTATTATCAGGTTTGGACAAGTTACTGGTTGCATTAACAGGTCTGGACAAGCTACTGGTTATATTATCAGGTTTGTACAAGCTATTGGTTGCATTAATTGGTTTGGACAAGCTACTGGTATTATCAGGTCTAGACAATTACTGGTTGTATTATCAGGTTTGGACATGTTACTGGTGGTTGCATTAACAGGTCTGGACAAGCTGCTGGTTGTATTATCAGGTTTGGACAAGTTACTGGTTGCATTAACAGGTCTGGACAAGCTACTGGTTATATTATCAGGTTTGTGCAAGATATTGGTTGTATTAATTGGTTTGGACAAGCTACTGGTTGTATTATCAGGTCTGGACAAGGTACTGGTTGTATTATCAGGTCTGGAAAAGCTACTGGTTGTATTATCAGGTTGGGACAAGTTCCTGGTTGCATTATCAGGTCTGGACAAGCTACTGGTTGTATTATCAGGTCTGGAAAAGCTACTGGTTGTATTATCAGGTTTGGACAAGTTACTGGTTGCATTAACAGGTCTGGATAAGCTACAGAGTACAGGGGAGGAGGTACAGCAGCTGCAGAAAGAGTTGACAGCCATGAAGCCAGATTTGGAGCTGGCTGCACAGGAGGCTGCTAAGATGATCACAAGGATAGACAAGGACAAGGTAAGCTATTTCACTTAGTCTATCATGTAAATTACTAGATAAATCCAATGTTAGTATTATCTATTAGTTACAATAATATTCAGTTTTATGACTAACCTATTAGTAGCTTTAAGGGAACAATTTAAAAAGTATCACCCAGCTAGTGGAGGAGACTGGTGAAGTAAACTCGTGAAGGAGACAGTTGAGGGAGGCTGGGGAAATAATCTGGTGAGGGAGACTGTTGAGAGAGGCTGGGGAAATAACCTGGTGAGGGAGACTGTTGAGAGAGGCTGGGGAAATAAACCGGTGAAGGAGACTGTTGAGGGAGGCTGGGGAAATAATCTGGTGAGGGGGACTGTTGAGAGAGGCTGGGGAAATAATCTAGTGAAGGAGACTGTTGAGAGAGGCTGGGGAAATAATCTGGTGAGGGAGACTGTTGAGAGAGGCTGGGGAAATAACCTGGTGAGGGAGACTGTTGAGAGAGGCTGGGGAAATAAACCGGTGAAGGAGACTGTTGAGGGAGGCTGGGGAAATAATCTGGTGAGGGAGACTGTTGAGAGAGGCTGGGGAAATAATCTAGTGAAGGAGACTGTTGAGAGAGGCAGGGGAAGGATGCTGGAGAAGAATGCTATTTAATCAGGATGGTGAAGTAAGCTGCTTAAGCAGGTAAGTAAAACAGATTAGGGAAACAGAATATTGAAGTAGGTTTGTGAAAAATCTGGTGAAACAGGTTGATAATTCTGGCTGGCGAATCAATCTTGGAAAATTATGTTCTTTAACTCCAATAACACAGTGCCTCTGTGTGAAACTATGTGAAACAATGTTAGGTGTTTTGCATTAGGTGGTGGCTGAAGAAACCAAGATTGTTGTGGAGAAGGAGGAAGCTGAAGCTACCAAGCAGGCTGAGACAACGCAGGCAATCGCTGCTGATGCCCAGAAAGATCTCGGTGAGTATCAATATACTGCATCTCAGAGCAGGAGTACAGAAAAACCATAGAACCCGTGAAACAAGTATTATGATATGGTTTAGTTTGTAGAGAAATTCTTATAGCTCAAAGTTTGACTTACTTTCTTAATGGCATTAGGATATCTTTATAGTCCATTGCCACACTTACAAAAGTACGACACCTATCACTATCTTGTGCTAGCTCTATCCAGTCATTACACCCTATCTTTATCAAATATATTCTAATGTTATCACCTCATCTTCATCTAAGTCTTCCCATTGGGTCTACCAGTACAGTAGGTTCTAGAATCTTGCATTCACCCTGCACACTCTATCCACATTATCTACTAGACTTGATTATACTAACAATGTATTGTGATGATTACAAGATATGTAACTCGCCATGATGTAATTTCACCGAGGTTCAAAATTCTACAAAACAATATTATTATCAAGATTTACCTAAATTACATTTCCATGATATTGAGGCTTTATAAAGAAATGGTCCACTAAAGTCATTAGCAAACGTTACCTATTGTATAATATCAAATCGTAAATAAATTTATACTTAGATTTGAACCCATAAACTGACAAATTGTTAAATAGAATACATTAAACCTAAACAATCATGATATCAGTAGGCAACAAGCTTAGAAAAACTCATTTTCATGTTTCAGTAAACACGGTCAACTGTCACAACAACGCTATATTTATTATAAAATACATTGTAAATTAAATTTATACAATTGAAAATGGCTACAGAGGTTAATTAATTCTCTTTTAATCATATGTATATGACAATACACATTAAACGTTCAAGTTTTATTTCCTCCATAGAATCAATATGAGAAGTGCCAAGTAGACTCGTCCATCTTATATTTAAATTTACTTACCTGCTTGGTGGTTTGTTTTCAATAGCAGATAATACAATAAGAATTATGACACAAAGAATGGTTGTCTAGTCCGGAGTAAACATGCATTCCGTTGTTACCCCTGGAAACGTTTTTCTTTGCTTCAAACAGCTAGAAAAAAAATCTTCATTTTATTTCTTCTGAGTCAATTTTTAATATATGTTTTAAAAATGAATCAAAATATTTAAATTCCAGCTTTGAGGTGTACATTTTCATGGGCAGGCGCTACATATTTATAAGTGTTAGACCTTTGCGTACGGTGGATATCATGCAATACTCATGACAAACAAACAAATTCTCCATTTTATTAATATATATTTACATAGATTATTTGAAAACAATGTCTTCTTGCATTATCTTAGAATAGACAAAACAGGTTTTGGTATAGAAGATATTTAAAATGTTGTTGCTACCCCCAGCTCCTGTGGGCCTACGTATCAGGTCGTTGATTTTAGGGTTTATTTTTATCTTGTTTATTGAAATAGATTAATTACGCTACAAGTGTATAATGTGATTTAGGATTTAGAACTATTTGAAAGAGTTTAGAAAAAGGTCTTCGTTCTATCAATGTCCTATTCACCAGTTCCGTGCTCCAACCTCTATTCAATGTTACAACTATCTAGCAACTATCTAGCTGGTGTCTAACACCCTACAATTCGGTGTTGCACTTTTGTTATTTAGCTCTGACTTCTAGGATGGGTTGAAAAATATCCTATGTACAGAACTTTGACTCAAACTGTAGGATATTCTCCACGCAAGTTGGCTAAACTTGGTAGCTGAGTATGTAGAGCACTTCGGACTATCCCAATTAGCAACGGGCGTTCTTCTGTACAAACCTCCATCTCCACCCTCTCCTTAAAACTATAAAATCTCTATGCTACACGAGCAATGTATAGCAAAAAAGGTGGGGTGTTTTCCCTAAGTTACTAGTTTAGATAACATTCTGTGTTGTGCTAATTGGCAAAACAATCTTTGTTTTTAAAACATGACCTAGTATGAATAACTGACAGCTGATTTAGGAGTTATTAGGCTTAAGTCATTATTGAATTACCTATAATACCTAAGATTGCAAGTTATGACAATTTGTTATAACGCATCACATTTTGAAGTCAGTGTTGAGATTTAAAATTAAAATACAGTTTTACCAATTTACTTAATTTTAAAATGTAACTATTCTCACATTTTATATAAATAAATGAGACTTAAAAAGTTTGAAAACTACGTCATACTTTCACTCACGCTGTAGGTGATGTATGCAAGAGATGTTTATTAAAGACAGATAAAGGCATAAATACGAGTTAAGCTAAGAAAGTATTTACCGGTATCATTCTACTTTTAGTAAAATTGACGAGTAGAAGTGTTTTTGTAGTTTAAATAGTAAACAATTTTTTATTAAAATTAATAAAAAAAATCTCCAGTAGAAACTTAGATTTTAATTTTTCCACATGGTGACCTTTATATTAGTTGTATTTTTGGCATGAGCATAGCGACATTAGATTAGTAACTTTTTAAATGATGAGGATCGAAATTTGTCATCAAATTCTAGGACTCCCTTTACAGATATTCAACAAATGTTAGGAAGAAAATTAAACTCTAATGAAAACTTTGGAGCTTTGAAACCATTGAAATAATCCTCAATCTTTATAAAATAATTATCTGTTTCTACAGGATAAATATTTAATTCTTTTTTACCCTTCATTTCACCTTCATCAATTCAATCTCAGTGTCCACGAGGTCGGATGCCTCAACCTCACACCAGATTGAATATCTGGCTCCTTGGAGGTCGACGTTAGATTCTCAGGGGGGTTGCAGTTGGAGTCAATATCCACATTGGATTTATAACTAGGGATTATTTAACCTCTCTCCACGTTAATGTGGGTACATTTTCTTTGAGCTACCCTTCCCATCCTTATGTCTCAGATCACGTTTCTATTGAACATTGTATAAAACACGTTATTTTTAATAAACACACTTTATGTTTTTGTGAGTAGAAAGAAGTTCAAATACCAGAATTTTGACAGTAAGTTAGCAAATATAACATTTATATTTTATTTTTGCTAATATTTCTGGTTGTTTTAAAATTATTTGACTTGTTTTACTCGTCCTGTGATTAGATATTTACTGAAAAACTCTATTTTTATAAATTTTTCATTCTTCACATCATTGGATATGATTATTTACATATAATTTTCTAAACATAATATTATTAAGGGTACATTTAAGGGAGACTAGCTATTCTCCTGTAAATAAAGATGGATATGATTATTGTAAGATATTCAAGAATTAATCCAGCTATGATCGATCCGTCAGAGTTGGAATGCTAACTACTCCCTTAACACTACCATTGTCTTATTTCCAGACGAGGCTATGCCAATGCTGCTTGCGGCAGAGACGAGTCTTAGAGCCCTCAACAAGGGTGACATTACGGAGGTCCGAGCCCTAAAGAGGCCGCCTCTAGGAGTGCATCTAGTCATGGAGGCTATCTGCATAGTAAAGGACGTGAAACCACTCAAGGTCAGACAATCCCACATTTACTATTGACACTACTAGCAAGCCGTGACTGCTCTTGTATGTGACCACGTGTGCACGTGGGACCTCTCAAGATAAGACAATCCCACATTTACTATTGACACTACTAGCAAGCAGTGACTGCCCTTGTATATGAACACGTGTGCACGTGGGACCTCTCAAGGTCAGACAATCCCACATTTACTCTTGACACTACTAGCGAGCAGTGACTGCTCTTGTATATGACCACGTGTGCACGTGAACCCTCTCAAGATAAGACAATCCCACATTTACTATTGACACTACTAGCGAGCAGTGACTGCTCTTGTATATGAACACGTGTGCACGTGAAGCCTCTCAAGGTCAGACAATCCCACATTTACTATTGACACTACTAGCGAGCAGTGACTGCTCTTGTATGTGACCACGTGTGCACGTGGGACCTCTCAAGATAAGACAATCCCACATTTACTATTGACACTACTAAACCACGTGTGCACGTGAACCCTCTCAAGATAAGACAATCCCACATTTACTATTGACACTACTAGCGAGCAGTGACTGCTCTTGTATTATGAACACGTGTGCACGTGGGACCTCTCAAGGTCAGACAATCGGCTATGGTTGCCATCCGTCCAGCTTCGGCTGGACATTTCCTGCTTTTTATCATTTGTCCGTACGTCCGGCAGGCATTTAAATTTATTTTAAACTGTTTGGCATTAAATAATATTCACGTTTATTTTGCATTTTGTAGTTAAAAATATTTTAAAAAACCCATCACACGTAACATGGGTCATGAGATGTGACAATGTAAATAAATTAGTAAAAGAATATTAGAATATGACATTGGCATCCTGCATTCCTGTGCCTCACCCATCTGGCAACTACGCAGCATGGACTGCATTGTCGCGTGGTTTTCCGATCGGGGATTAACCGTCTTCTTGATCTTGGTCATTGAGTGATGTCACTGATGTGATTGTGCTTTGCCTTGTGACCTTGTGAATTAGTGTGTCAGTATGCCAATGAAAAAGAGGCAATTCACTGTGTGCATAATTCCAATCACTGTTTTTTTAAATCTGAAAATGTATAAGCGGTTAAACTGGTGAGAGTGAGACTAGTTAAATAAAATGTAAATTTTCTGAGAAACTGAGGCAAAAGTGTCCGTGTTTTAAAGTTGGTCGTAATGAAAGTGAGTCAACGTGACTGTGTGAATGTTTTGTGGTAGTTGGATATAAAGGTGCTGGTGATCTTTGAAGATATATCAATAGCGAAACACATTTAAAACAATCAGTTCCAGTGCACAAGATTGATTCCTCTTTTTTTTTCTCCTAAATATTCTTCCATAGAGAAAAATGTCCAGGCAATAGAGGCAACATTATCATTTCATACAGTATGTCATCATCAATACTACAGTTCTATGGATTTTACATCTAAATTAAACAAAGATATTTTCTGAATCCGAAATTGTAAAGACATTAGCTTGTGGCAGGACAAAAGCAGAATTTATTATAAATAATTGAGATGTCCTTAAATCCAAAGATCTTCTCACTAAAACTTTAAATAACAATGTTCCATATTTTGGTTCAGGGACTGACGCTAGTAATCATGGTGCTTTGAAACTTTTTTCTACCCTAGTACAATATTTTTATTACAACGAAAATGCTATTCAGATGAAAGTATTATAATTAAACACATGTTATAAAGAAATTTTAGAGACCATTTCCTCTTATATGTTTCTTTATAGTCTTGGAAACATATTTTACAAGTGCATTGCTTTCAGTAATAAATTACGTTCATGGAGATATATATATTTTAAATATATCTTAGTTGTACGACAAAACCATTTTAAGTTGGTAGCATTGGTTTCTGCCAAAACTCTTTATGATTTAAATGTTTTAAATTCTTTATATATATATATATATATAATAAAGAATGTTTTAAATTCTTTATTATATATAATTATATATATAATAAAGAATTCTATAATATATTATATATTAAATAAAGAATTTAAAACATTCTTTATATATATAATATATTATATATATATATATATAAAAAATAAAGAATATTTTAAAACATTCTTTATATATATAATATATTATATATATATATATATATATAAAATAAAGAATATTTTAAATTCTTTATTATATATATATATATAATAAGGAATTTTAAACATTTAAATCATAAAGAGTTTCAGCAGAAACCAATGCTACCAACTTAAAATGGTTTTGTCGTACAACTAAGATATATTTAAAATTAATACATTTGTAATAATAGAAAAGGGAGTGTTAAAATAATTTCCTATGAAAACTATTTTACACGCGCAACCTTCGGGGGTTCGGATAGGTCTCATTGACAAGAGGCGCGCAATATGGCCTATCCGAACCACGATTTCAAGTTCCTCAACAAACAACAACAATATTATTCCTATAATAAACCTAGCAGCTCCTTCGCCAATATTAACTACAAACTCTCCAACTTAAGATAATGATTCGGATATCGATATAAACGCTGTGATGAGAAAACTGATGCCCCGTTATTCGACCATTGATATATAATATGTAAACAGTGACCTATGAAATTATTTTAATCCTCCCTTTTCTATTAATACAAATGAATTAATTTTAAATATATCTTAGTTGTACGACTAAACGCTTTTAAGTTGGTAGCATTGGTTTCTGCTGAAACTCTTTATGATTTAAATGTTTAAAATTCTTTATTTTATATATACAGTCAACTCTCGATTCTACGACCTTTCACGGTTCCCTGGAAAAGGGTCGTTATTTCGAAGGGGTCGTTATTGGATTTTTATCAGATTTTGTTACACCCCTGACCTTCATACGAAAAAATTGCATTTTTTAGACAACATGTGAAAAAGTAAATAAAATAAAACCTACCTATTTCTTAAATAAGTCCATTATGGAGACCTGCTTCTTCTTAGCGTCAGTTTTCTCGACAAAGTCTTTCGAATTATAGAACTGGGACCACAGATCTTCACTAGCTCCCTGGCACTTAAGTGCTCTTGAGTAGACGTCCCCAGCTTTCAGAACATCTACGTTTCTTCATCGCACGGCCGAGTGAAAGTCAGGGGGCAAACGAAGGTGCTGTTGATGGGCCAGGCCGTGGTTTCATGAAGGGGCTTACCTGCGGTTCTGTGAAGGGGCCTGGCTGGGAATTGGCGTCCACTGGTGGTGGGTCGTTTGGGTCCTCGGTGCTGGCAGTGGTGGGAAGCACATGGACGGCAGCCTCTTCGTCAACTGGTAAAACAAAGTGGGCGTGTTGGAAGCAGTTGGTGATCACCGCTGGTCTCACGCTCCTCCAACTGGCAACGATTCCTTCCATGGCCCTGAACGCATCCCACTTTTTGACCTCCTTGCCCATGTCAAGATTCCACACCATACTCCGCACAAGCATCTCGCGGAACTTAACCTTCACTCGCGGGATTATTCCCTGGTCCAGGGGCTGAAGCATGCTGGTGGTGTTCTTTGACAGAAACACCATCTCAATGTTCCTGAGTTTGTCGGGAGCAGGATGTGCGGGGCAATTGTCAACAAAAAGCACGACTTTTCTATTTGCGGCGTCCATATTCGAATCAAAGTCTTGAAGCCACCTCGTGAACACCCCCGAGGTCATCCATGCCTTCGTATTAGAATCATAGTCACAAGGCAGGATGTTGCCCTTGAAAACCACGGGGCTTCTTGAACTCCCGATCCCGAGGGGCTTCATCTTATCGCTGCCGTCCGTGTTGCAGCACAGAAGGACGGTGAGGCGCTCCTTGCTCCTCTTTGCACCTTTGCACTTATCCCCTTTCACAGCAAGTGTGCAATCTGGCATGAGTTTGTAGAATATCCCCAGCTCGTCAGCGTTGTATACATCTTGAGGCTGATAGCACCTAAGGATGTTTTGGAGCAAGGGCATCCAATCCCTCAATGGTGTTGGGTCCACCGATGAGCTTTCACCGATGACCTTGTGGCTGGCTATTCTGTGACGCACTTTGAAACGCTCTATCCACACACTTGAACACTTAAAGTTTTTTATACCCAACCTCAGGGCAAATTCATCAGACTTCCTCTGCATCATCGGTCCGTTTATAGGCACGTTTTGCGCTCTATGCTGGCTGAACCACTCCAGCATAGCCTGCTCCAGATTCGACGTGCGTCGCACCCTTCAAATTTTTTGCCTTTATATTGTGGCCTTCCTTCTGCACTGCATTCACAATTTCTTCTCTCATTTTGAGAATAGTGAAAAGTGTCGACATCGGGGTGCCATGCCACCGCAAAATCCCCGTCTTTGTAATCTTCTTCTCATCCACTTCCTGGATGATCTCGTACTTCTTCAGTAGCGTCAAGAAGGTCCTCCTTTCACTCATTTCGTCAAAATTATAAGTTCATATCAAATTTAAAGAAAATAGCGTGTGTCATCAAAAATCGTTCACAAAACCCAACCAAAAACGTAACTTAATCAAAATAACAATGTTAAACAATAGCATGGGTCATCAAAAATTGTTCACAAAATCAAACCAAAATAGTAACCAAATCGAGTATCGAAATAACAATGGCAAAAGCAAGCCTGGCGCGTGATGTAGCGGCAGTCGCGCGCGTGGAAACATTGTCTTGCTTGTGGGAGGGGGGGGACAGATTCAAGTGCTATTGCCTGGCATTGATGAGGTGGTGTATATTTTTTTATACCTGACCCACCTCAGTTACTAGTAATACAGTGCTCACAAAGATAATTGCAACGCAGCGACCTAAATAAATGAAACAAACACATTTTACAGCCGATTTCCTTAAACTTTTCAACCTTTTTTCCCACATTTTTCATAGTTCCCTAAAAAAGGGTCGTTACTTTGAGAGGGACACTATTCCCGGGGTCGTAGAATCGAGAGTTGAATATATATATATATATATATATATATATATATATATACACACACACACACACCCATGAACGTAATTTATTGTTCCATAATTCTAATAAGATATAAATATAAAGTGAAACAAGGGAGTTTAATGAACTTATCGCTAAATTTGCAGAAAATTTCGTTCAAAATGTATATCTGGAAATTGTGTGGTATGACAAAATAACATGGTATATATTGTTTGGGGTAAAACATCATTTATGAATAGTTTACTTATGACTAATTTTTAAAATCCGTTATATTTTACAAATAGCTCTAACGATTTTGATGCAAATGGGTCTCTTAGGACTGTTTGATTTGACAATTAATACTATATTGGTTCATGGAGGAAAAACATTCGATATTTTACAAAATGGGCCTAATTATTTGGTTCCAAATGACTTCCTTGGTATCAGTGAAGCTCTTTAACATGATCAATAATACAGTTTCTTTATTTATCTAAAATAAACTAATTTAAGCATAGTTTATTTACGAAAATACATAGAAAGTTTTATATTTTTTAATTAACCGGAAAATTAAATTAAAAATTAAAATCTAGGGGGAAGGTTTTTTTTTCATGATAAATAAGAATAACTTCTATTTCGGGTAATTCACACATCATTTATTTTTGAAAATTTAAATTTTCTTTAATATATTTAAACAATTTTGTTTAAACTTTATATTTACACAGTGATTATTGTGATCAACAAAATGTTGGGTTTGTTATTACGAATTAAACATAGTACTTATTAATTGGTCACATATTTCAATCAGAAATACTATTATAGGATAATAATTCATTTTTCCACCTATTGGGCATACTTTTCATTATAATTTATTTAAATTAACTTAAACCCTAACAAACTTTGTCTGTAAAATAACATTCATTTTATATTTTTTATTACGTGTTACAAATAATTTGTTTGTTTCATTAAAAACACTACAATTAGACTTATAAATTAGGTTATTATTGTTATTTAACCAGAGTTCCTCAATCACAACACTAAAAATGGAAATATATTAGAAATAATTACATGAATAATATTTAAAACAATGTATACATGTCTTTATTAGTATCATTTTCACTTCCAATTATACTTTTCATGTTTAAAGCTATATTTGTAAAAATTGATTTTTGTAAATAAATAAATATTCCAAGTGTTGCATAAATAAATATTAGAAAACTGCTATGTTTCTGTTTTAACGTCTAGACCCAAATACACCCATTTCCTATCCTATAAATACAAGTTTATTTGACTTAGAAGCTCAGTCTCAAATATTATGGATAAGTTGAAAAGTTTAAAATAAAACAATTAAACCCTTTTACTTTCTCTTTGGGTAGCAATTTTAAGTCGAAACAATTTATAAATGAATACAACAATGTTGCCATCTCTTTCCAGTTTTTGATTCTCCAACCAATTTATTCTAGGGATTAAAAAATAATAATAAGATATTATTGCCCGTTTTTTATTGACAATCAGTAATTGATTAATTTAAAACATTCATAACATGCACCCACAACAACAACATAGTGTTTTTTTACAAGCAGCAATATTATTTAGGTCTTTCGACTAATACAAATAATTATATAATTGTGATAGCAAGAAAAACTTGTAATCACTCTTTTAGCTAATAAAAGACACCAGGAAAGAATATAATCTCTTCTACCATCTATAAAATGAGTAGGAGTCACCTCCAAAATAGTTCAAGACACGCTGATAGGAGCTAAAATACCTGTTGACAATGCCTCCACAGTTTTTACCGGGAGATCTTACTCTTCAAACAAACTCAAGCACAATAACATTCGGTTCATTGGTGGTCTCTTCCGATAGCACAACGTTATAACTTTTGGTTTTCTCAAGTTCATTTAAGCACTTGACACGGTAGTATTCCTCTTTCTCGATCAGGTCTAACGCACTGCACAATACCTCCTCGTCCCAACAAGCATCCTGGTGAGCAGGATTTGGAGGCGTTTTATGACATTGATGTTTGTGCCGAATAGGATTGGAGAGATTTGCGCAGGAGCCCTCACAAATGCCGCATTCAAATGGCATAATGGCAACTGGAGCTGCAGTGAAAGAAATATCCCTGGGAAAAAAAAAAACACTCGCTCAAGCAGCAACGTTCTCTACTCACAAACTCTTACGTAATTCAAAATATCGCTGCTAGCTCCAATTACGCCAGAAGAGTGCTACAAACACATGAGCACGCCTAGTTTATTAATTCACTTTTAAAAATCACACTTTGCCCTCCTAGATATATCGTATATCATGCTTTAGATTTAAATCGATTACAATCCAAATAATAGACAGACTTTGGAAGGAAGACGTTACCGAAACTGCCCAGACTGATTATGTAGTACTCGGGTGTTTCACCTATAATTTTAGCATTTGAATAAGTTTTGTACATTGTTAAATCCTCGATATTTAAGGGTTCTTCGGACTTTACCTCCTCCTTCGCTGGTGGTGGGCACGCGGGTGACTCTGCTGGCTCTGATGTCTGGTAGGCAGCCGACTCTGATGGTGGGTACGCTGGTGAATCTGTTGCCTGGTAGGTAGACGACTATGGTGGCAGGTACTCGGGTGACCTTGCCGGCGGGTACGCTTGTGCCTCTGGGGGTGGGGGCAGTGGCTTCGGCATCGTGAAGGACGGTGGAGGGTGGTGTGGAGCTAGGAAGTGTGGTTGAGGCCGGGTCAACACGGCCACAACGTCTCCTTTGCGGAAATTGTACACAGCGCAAATCATATCACACATGTAAAACACTTCGATTCTCTCGTAGGGAGGTACTTCAGTCGCTCTTATCGTGTGACAGGTAGAGTCGCAAAACTCGATGTAGCCTCGCTCCTCTTTGTTTTGGTTCACAGCTTTGAAAATCACATGTCTATCGCTCATCGCCACAGGGTGAATATTCTCTACAGTCATATATGTACTCTCCACAATCGTATGACCCACAAACATTAAATTAATATAGCCGGTTTTAAGCATGGTGAGCGTACCTGAGAGCTAAATGTTCTGTATGGTTTGTAGGGTCCGCCGTGCGATATGGTGCATATGTATTAACTTCCCAGCTGCCCAATGTTGTTGGTGTTGTTGTTAACTGCTTGACACTTCTTTGCCGTCTCTTAAACGCGTTCAAAGTTTACAATGGTAGGTGACTCTGGTTTTACTCCGGTGCAGGTAAATACCAGTTTTTCTTTATTAAGCTCACACACATCTTCATCTGTTAGAGTACCAAAACGAAAGGGTAAAAATACACAAAACTCGCCATCTAGATAAGATATTAGGCATCTCCCGAACTTTGTATTGATCACTTTTAATTTATCCACCGAGTACTTTTGATCTACGGTTAGATCACACAATTTTATGGTCTACAAGGCGTCGACAATACTTACCAGTTGCTGTAACTGGTCCATCTTGAACCACTCTACAAACGCTTATAAAAAGACAGCCAAGTGGGTGCCCCCCTTTATAGCCACCCCTCCCTACCTCGAGCGACGTCACGTGGTACGAGAAGAACAGGGTCAATTACCACTTGCACTAGCTCCCGGTTTCAAGGTCACGATCTATTATTGTTTCGACTCATCTTGTCGAGCCACCAAGCTGGCACCAGTCATCTAGGAAAACCCATTGCGACATAATTCAAGGTCACGATATTTTCTTGTCTCGACTCGTCTTGTCGAGCCGCCAAACTGGCGCCAGTCATCAGGGTTGCGACGATGCAATAACGTCATCAGGAAAAACCCATTGCCTGTAGGAAGGGTTGCCAGAGTCAATGACCTAGCTTACGGTTTCAAGAACATGATCTATTCCATTCTTGTCGAACCGCCAAACTGGCTCCAGTCATCAGGGAAAACCCATTGCGACATCATTCAAGGTCGTGTCCCGACTTGTCTTGTCGACCCACCAAACTGTTGCCAGGTATGAGTTATCAGTATTCTGCCCTGTTATTACTTATGAATTTATATGGTTATATATTATTTCGTCAAAATATATTTGTGGATATTAAATAATATTTTAAATAATTTCTAGGATTTTATAATTTTATTACTTATGAATTTTTGTAAGAGTTATATATTATTACATCAAAATATAATCTTGAACATTAAATTTCTTTGTTGTTTAAGTGGTATCGGGGTTGGATATACTTTGGGTACACAACCTAAATGGCGGGGGAGGTCATGGATTCTCGCTCAGGTGAACGGAGGTGGTTTTATACTTTCCCTCACTCCACGTAAAGGCTGGAACATTTCAACCTTACTCCTCCGGTCCATGACGGATACCTACATCCACGCATTTCGACAGACGATACCAAACAACAAATTTTAGTATACTTTTGTGGTGGGGGATAGCGCCCCCTAACTGAGGATTCCGAGGCCCCTGATTGCGTATAATTATAGCTGTGTCAATGATCTCTAGTTGTAAAAGAACCAATTACCACATAGTGGGGTTGCGGCATTGCGATGAATAGTTGCAACATCACTGGGTAAAAACCCATTGACGAGGGGGGAGGGTTTCCAGAGGCAATGACCTAGCTCACAGTTTCAAGGTCACGATCTATTCTCGTCTTGAGGACCCGCCAAACTGGTGCCTGTCATCAGGTTAATCCCCCCTTGCAACATCATTCAAGATCATGATCTATTATTGTCCTGACTTGTCCTGTTGACCCACCAAACTGGCACCAGGGAAAACCCAATGCAACATCACTCAAGGTCGTGTCCTATTTCTGTCTTGTCAACATGCCAAACTAGTGCCTGTAATCAGGCAAAACCCATTACCACATAAGAGGTTGCGACACATGCCTTGAAGGAGGGGTAAGTGAGGGGAAGTGAAAGGGGTCTCAAGGTAGGGGAACCATTTATCACACTCTACCCCAAACGGTCGTCGGGAAAGGTTCGTGCTGTTTGTTCCGGCAAGTGAAAGGCCTTCCAACAGAGCTAGGGAGCTGTCAGTGTAACTTAGTTTGTTCTGTGCCGTGGCGATGTAAGGAGGATGGGAGTGAAGGAAAAGTGAAAGGGATTTTATGGCCGTGATACGCTGTCAAGCTGCTCGGTGGCCCACACTCATCTCTAAGCGACTGGCCAGAGATAATGCTAGCTATGCCTCGCCACTAACGCACTCTGCACCCATTCGGTTGTTCAGCCGTCACACTCTATGCCGCCTAGCACTGTGGACCGCATGCCAATAAAAAAACTCCAACGTCCCATCTCAAACCTAACCAATGAATAAAAAACCATTTGATCACAAATGAAAAATCAATATTCATACATAAAAAACAAATAAAAAAGTATGAGTATACATAAAAAACAGAAATTACAAGTACCAACATGTTTGTAACAAGAACCAACAAGTTTGGAACATGGGAAAGGGGTCAGGAGCATAGGGTCTGGAAGAGGGTTGGGGTCAGGAGTAGTGGTGGAGAGCTGGAGGGGGAAAGCCAACAGCCAATCAGAGAACGAGGAGGCGTGGTCACATGACCAAATTCAACCAATCCTGTCCTGTGACAGCTGGGCCACCCAACTACTAACAGTTCTTGTGCCATAGCAAGAGTAGTAGGCTAAGTTTATTTCCAGCAGTATAAAAGCTAAACAAACACTTTCCAGCATTGAAGGCTTATTTTATTTCTCAATCAATAAAATTTGTTCATACAATAATTAGATGTTTGCTAGAAAATAAATTATCTGATATTATTCTGTGGTTTCTTCCTTCTACCATGCATCTTTTTCACAACAAAATTTCAGTAATTGAAAAAGAAAGAATTCTGTTGTAGACGTCAATAATATATTAGTTTTAATATTGAATACTCTAAAAGACAGGCTGGACACTAAATTTATGCCCCTAAAATTAAAAAGATCTTTGAAATCCCTATAAAAAATGGTTTGAAAAGAGAATGTAATAGATTCTCAGGAAAAAATTGTAGATTTTTATTAAGTCTGCATTGAATATCTACAAAAATGGATTAATCCTTTGAAAGAATCTGCGTGTTTCCAATGGAAATCTTCCCTTGCCTGGAGTGACTGCAAAGCAAATATGTGACCATAGATGACTCAAAAAAATTTGATCACGTTTGAAATGTTCAAAAATATGTTAGCATTTATGGTGTGGATAAAAATGTAACTCTTGATGAGTAGTGGTGTGGATTCTTCCAAAGTGACAATAGCATTTAATCATTTAGTGAACTTATTAAAATATGTCAGTTTTACTTTGTAATTTCAAGCAGCAATGCAATGACTGGTAGTGTGTTCTCTCAAATAAGTGCTCAGTGAAATAACATCGTCTACACAGGCATAATGTGAGCGGTTTTAAAAATGTTAAAAATTAGCCCAAATAATGTTCCTGGATTTTTTTAATCAAAAGTCTGGCATTTTCTGAAAGAATGGTCTGCATTTGAAAATGTTGGCATGGTGACCCTATACAATCCCATATTTCCTATTGGCGCTACTGACGAGCTGTGACTTCTGGTGTATATGAACACATGTGTCAGTGTCAGCTTTCAAGGTCAGACAATCTTACATTTACTATTGACAATACTAGCAAGTAGTGGAAAGTGGTGTATATGAACACGTGGGACAGTGTCAGCTCTTAAGGTCACAGTCAAATAAACCACCCTCCAATGAAAGAGTTAACATAGCGAATGCGTGTAGCTTGTCTGAGTCCGAGAGAGTATGAAGCTTTTTGGTAGTGATTTTAACACAGAGAGGGTGTAGGGCTGGAGAGAAAACAATTGTTCAGGTGTCCGTGCTTAGCTCTCATCTTCGTCTGTAAGTACCACCAACAGAAAACTGAATATGATACAACTTTTTTTGTTGTTGCCAACGACCTACAATATTTATTTCAGTGAGTGAGTATTGAAATTTAAATTATTTTGTTCAGTGTGTCTTCACGTTTTAGTTTATTTATTTATTTAGCACCCCGTCGTACTATCCGTTCGGGTTGTACGCTTAAGTACTATTTAGGCTAATGGTGAGGGATTGGGAAGGTTGAATTTAGATGAAGTGAACCCGCATTTGCGTGGATGGAGAGCGAAACACCATTTAGGATAAACCACCCCAGCTCACCCGACTGAGATTCGAACCTCGATCCTCCTCGGCAGTTTAGCTCATCACAAAACTAGCTCATTAGCTAACTACTCCACCAAGGTGGGTACGTTTGAGCTATACAATCATATACAGTAATGTAAAATTGTTGAGGAAGGTATTATTTTGGAAGAAATGCACCCACATGTGTGTGTGAAGAGAGAGTGGGGAACAATTTATGAAAACTACCCTCACTACAACTGACCGTGATTCGAGCCCCGATATCTCTATCACCAAAAATCCATATTAATACAAGAGTGAAGCGTTAGACCATATTAACATCAATGGGGGTTTTACATCGGTTTATTGCAAAGTTTCAGTTGATTTAAAAAATCTCCAGGGGGAAGCAAAAAAAAATTTCCATTTTTTACACACGTCACTGTCAGAGACAACTCAGCTGCACCATGTAGAGCTTTGATCTCACTCTAACATGAGTTTGAATCCGGTCTGGGTATACTCGGAATCATTTCCCCAAAAAAAGTGTTCTTTCATCATCTCTAGACCGTGGGTCCTCAACCCTATGCCCACGGGCTGTATGGGCACCATATTTCCCACGAGTCAAACCTTTTGCTAGTGCCCACCATTGCTTGAACACAACTGATATGCTTTTGAATATTTTTTATTTATAAAATTGGCCAATAAGGTTTTTAATATAATTCCAAAGTCAAAACCTTAGAAAAACCCATTTCTATAATTTGCTATCACTCCGTATTACTACCCGTTCGGGTTATACGCTTAAGTACTAACTACGCTAGTGGTTTTATGAATTAGGGCATTTATATTAGTATGAAGTGTACCTGCATTTACGTGGAGGGAGAGTGGAAAACTATTTTGGAAAAACCATCTAGCCCCGTTCTCCTCGTTATCAGCAGTCTAGTCTACTGCGAGAGTAGCGCGTTAGACCACGCGGCCACCAAAGTGGATAATTTCTATAATAGACTCAAATCAATATTAGTATTGCTGACAACTGAGGGTAGCGCCAAAATAGCTTGGTTTGATTAAAAACATATTTCATGTTAACTAAATAGGTTTAGGTTTATGTTTGGATATGTATTATTTGTGCTTTTTATTTAGAATGTTAACAATTGTTTTGATATATACCTCACACTTTTTTTGAATATTTTTGCGTGTATAATCTGCAATGAGCATTATTATTTTGTTCGACTGTACATTTGGCTTGAAAAAGTAAAAAGGTGCACTAGCGTTGTCTTGAACGTGGCCTATGATAAGAGAAGGTTGCGAATTACTGCTCATACCAATTGGTTTGCATTTATTACATTAGTCACCCTTCTTATGCTCGGTCACTCACCGTCCAAAGGCTTTGTGGTAGATACATGAAAACAAATATTTCTGCTCTGAAATTCTGCGTCACAGTCAGTCAGTTTAACTAAATATATAACAATAATTAATAACGACACAACCAAAATACATAATAAAAACTAAGATAATTTGTCAGTAGTGTTTCTTATTCTATAATATAGATACTTTAAATGTTCAATGTACTGACTGTCAGATAAGTTAAACACACATCTTCATTTATTCATAAAGAAAATTAATAATATTTGGCACTAAGTAAAAATTAAAGCATCTATTAACAAAAAACAAATGCATACAGTATAATATTTCTCAAACTCCAATTGAACGTAGCTCATAGTAATCCACCACAGTTCCCAATTTTAATTGTTGAAGAATTTGTACTCTGTATGTGCTCATATGTGCCCAAACAATAACATATGTGTAATAAAGCCAGGGATTCTAGAGAATATTTAATATGGCTGGAAACTTGATCCCTCCCTATTCCGTAACACGTAGAAAACTTAAGTTCTTATACATATTTTTAAACACTAAGGAACAAAATTATATTTAGATAATTCAATTGTGCTCTATTTGAGCTTATATTTGCCCGAAAAAGAATATCTATACTAAAATTTCTTACATTTTTTAGAACATTCAATAAAAAACTTGGTTTTAATTCAAAACTGTATATATTAAAAATAAAATAGAACAAATATCTGTTTCTATCTTTCTATTGTTATTTGTTCTCTACTTGTTATTATATACCCGGATATGGCAATATGTATTGTAAAATTAAGCATTTTTCAGAACATCTCAAGGGTCGGCTCAAATTCTGTTTGTATTAATGGCTTTATAAAATATCTCATTAGGAGTACAAAATGTTCATGCTCAGGCACTTATGGAAAACAAACGAATGGAACCAAGAGAATTTTGTTACAGTGATTTTTTTATTGGTTTTTTTCAAAATGTGGTGGGCCAGCTTGAACTCAAGTCAAGCATTAAATTACATTAATCAAATAAATAAATTAATTAATTAATTATATTAAAGGGCCTGATCTTACAGTACACATATTTATGTTCGGGAAGAGTAAAAACTGAACAAAAAAATTAAATTAGGGAAATGTGTAGCTGGAGCTACGTTTAAAATGATTACGAAAAAAAAAGGTAGAACTCCAACTTTTGTTTCTTGACAAAGATAGCGAAGACTAATAATGTTATTCACTTAGCCCTCTACAGCTTACTTAGGTAATCTGACACCATCTTGGCCTGGCGTATTATGTTATATGTTGTATCTACAGTTAGTATGATTATAACAAGAAATTCCATGCAATAGACATTTCAAAACTATATTTGCAACGATCAATTCGTTTAAATAAAAAAAGTTAATGATTAGAGTCAGGCTAGTAAACCAAATTAATTTTCAATAATGACATTGTGTGAGCTACAAAATTATATAAAAACAAAATAAAACGAACATGACTCATATATGACTAAAAATAATGTAATTTAATCTCTTTTTAAATGTCAAAGATGAGTTTTTTTCTTTTTTAAAAAAATGCAGGAAACAACACTAGCGTCGCAATGAGTATTTGTGAGCCAGAGTAGTCCAACCACCAGAGGTAAGTTGGGAAAGAGCAGAACTCACCCCTGGGAAATTTGTGAGATTCTAATACAATCAGGAGATGTATACACATCTAATGGAAATGATCAATCATTGTGTGCAAAATAAAAGTGTTATCTATGTGTATCTATTTAAAAATTAAACCAAATACTTTTTAAAGATTAAATATTTAAAAAAATTAAAAATCACTAACCAAATAATTCCGACATATTTTCTTCCAAATCGTATATCACAAGATGCTTAATATGCCTGGATTAGGATTTTAGGGACACCTAGGCAGATAAGCGTCCTATCTGTCCTCTGAGCCAAGTTAAGAGGTCGACAGCATCCTATTGCGTGAAACACTTTGTAATCTGACAGTCTTCAAAGAAGTGCACCAAGGAATAAGCTAGAGGAGATTATGCTATGAAAGATGGAGACAACTAATAATAAACTGGATGTTTGGGCAAACAAAGGGTCTGGTAGACCTATAGCCTAAACTACTTTATTGTTATTATTATTACCGCACCTTACTAACCATCTGAGCTATACACTCATGTACTATTAAAGATAGTATGTTTGTGATTAGGAACGCTTAATTTAGAGGAAATATACTCGCATTTGGGTGGATAAAGAGAGAAACACTATTTAGAAAGAAACAACTCAATACACTTGACCGAGATTCGAACCTCAATCTCCCCGTCATCGTCAGTCCAGTCTAATGCGAGACCAGGGATGGTAGCACTAATCCTACCAATGTTCCACTTAAGGACCAGCCGAATTTTGAACTAATCTAGCTTGCCGCCTCTTCTCTAGTATTTAAAAATAAAAACTTGTTCAATACGAGAATTATATAATAAAATGAATAGCTCCAAAAAAATTTTTTAAAGATTTTAATGATTATTTTATTTTAAATAAGGAAAAAGTTATTAAATTATCTTAATATTATCTTTAATATTATTAATTTCAATAACTTATAGAAAAAATTGAAAATAACCCCTTCACCGAAAAACATACAATCAATCGATATATTATATTAGAATCAGAAACCTACGTAATCTATTCCATATTAGTTTGAAACATGTTGCATTTTGTTAGCCAATATATTTATGTTCGGGTGGTAAATTATTGTCTTCCACAGCACACAAGATGCACTTGAGTACAAGCTGAGATGATTTCTTGGTGTTGGCTTCACATGACATTACATTGAATAACATAGGTGTCCAAATAATATTTACCTTAAAAAATTATACCATTTTGAGAAAAGTTGTCTCTAATGTTTAGTATTTCCTGATGGCGCGCCACCCAAGCCATAAATTGGTCATTCCTGCCTTAGACTATTCGGCCACCGAGGAGGATTTAAATTATATTTAGATAACACAAAATAGAATATAAATTTAGTTTGGATATTTAGGCATACATTAGTTTTGAATCCAAAATATGTTATTAAAGTAGTTTTGATATTTATGATGTAGCAATCAATACACGCCCAAAGGAATATTTCAAAAAGCTTTATTGAACCTTATTTTGCATTTTCTATATTCATTTTTACTTTTATTTCAATATTTACCAGGAACACACCTAAACAATCTAGAGCTCTACAGTAGTATTTTTTCCCCTAGTGAAATTGTAAAGTTGTTCACACATTCTTCAAATGTTTAGGGAGGAGTGTGGCTGGCTGTGTGGTGGAAACAAGCTCTGCCACATTCTATTGAATCAGGGCAAACAAAAACAATCTAACTGTCAACCCTAGCATGTTTGATCTGACTCGGGTCAACAAGTCTGGTTTTAAATAAAATTCCTGGATACGACCTAATTCTGTTCATTGGTGTAGGCCTACTCAACACGTACCAAGGAAAGAGTGGGATTTGATTAATTATAAATGGACAATGTAACATCAAGATACTGATTTCAGAAGTAGTATATGTTACAAGTTGTATTAATAGTACTTGCTAAAATATAAATATTCTGAAAATTTAAAAATAACACCTGGACAAGGGAATCGAATCTGGGACCTTTGGCTTTCCATTCCCTTGTCCGAGTGTCATTTTTAATTTTTCAGAATATGATACCCAGATGAATAATTCCTCTCTAAAAACACTAATAATAGCTTCGTATATTTTATTCTTTAAATATAAATACTACCAGCACATGCTACAATATTTATCAGGGATTTTTAAACTGGGGTACATGAATGGGCCTAAGGGTTTCAGAGTTTAACGAACCTACTTTGTCGTTATTATGGTCTCAAAATTGTTTAATAGCAATAAGTATGGATTTGCCAGAGAATTATTTGTTTGTTTTTCTATGGGAGCTCTGATGTTTTTTGCTAACACAGTTAGGTGAAAAAGGTTTTCAAAACCTGTTGCCAAAAAAACCAAAAATCGAAATAGAATGTATTTCAAAGATAACGTGCACGTTGCACTGTCAAAAACTAATCCGTATTTTCAACCATTTATTCAAGCTATATAACATTGACTTTTACTTTAGAACAGAATTAAAGTTCACTTTTTAGTTGCATGGTTTGGATTCATTTAACTTTTCTTCTGGGTTTGACCTCTAATTTTTGCATGAAAAAGGAAAGTGAGAGACATTATTGATTGTAAATATTATGTATACATTATGTTTATATGAATGAATGTGATAAAGTTCGACTGCAATACAATAAATTGAATGCAAATTTTTGTCTGAGTATATTTCTATGCATTTGTATTGGGATTCTCACAGGAATCCATGACAAAATAGAGATTTAAAGTCACTTTTATATATTAATGTTAGTTTCCACGATATACATTATTTGTAAAAACTGTACATGTTAAAACCACACCACTCGTATGTGCTACAAGCTAAATATTTATCCCGAGCTAATACGGTTTGTCTTCACCAATACAATTTACAATATTTCTCAAATAATAAAGGACAATAAAATGTTAATAAAGTTCACTATGTATCAGCACAATACATCCACAATTCGACCTGGGTAGTGGGTATCCAACAAGTAGATCAAGTCATCTGTCCGTTCTAGACATGGAGGTAATGTGCTTGACATCCGAAGCCCTAGAGGAATAGATGGAGACACAGACAAATATCCAGGGAGAGGGAAATTTAGAGTTAGAATATCGACACGGAAACTTTGTAGGACAAAAGCAATCGCACAATGGAATATAGAAAGTCTCTGGAACGAGGAATAACAGCAAAGGTACGAACGAGAGTTTGAACAAAGACTAAAAACTATGTCAAGGAACGGTTGGAAACAATGGATAAATTGAAATAGTTCTTGTGAAGAGTGAAAGTAATAGAAGAAAAAAGTAGTTTGATGAATATTGACAAGAGCAGCAACGTAAACAGCAGTTAGCAAGAAGGACTTTACTATACCACGAAGAGTGAAAAGAGAGAAAGATATGAAAAACTTGCGATGAAAATATAAAGCTTATAAAGAAGAAGAAGTGGGCGTATGAGCGTCAACAATATTATATGATTGAAATAAAGAGGCTGAGATCAGGCACCATAGACTCTTTCTTACCAGATAATTTCAAATAACAAGAAAGGTTTCAGACCTAGTTGTGCCTCTGTCCTTAAGAATGATACGGCAGTTAACTATCCCTCTTCATTTTATAATTATAACGTTTTCTAAAATGTGTGTGACCTAATTGTTAATGAATCCGAAGTCTGGAAAAAGTATTTTGAAAACCTGTTGAACGTAAGTCGGGAGATAAAACAAAGAGATACCTTGGGCCTATATATAACAGTGGACTTGCAGGTAGACGAGCCACTGTTAAAAGAAACCATAAAAGCAGTGAACAATTTGAAAAACTCTATGCACCAGGCTCTGACAATATACCGCCAGAATTTCGTGAATATGGAGGAGGAGTACTGAGTGGACAACTGTATAAACTAATCACTCTTATCTGGAGGGAAGAGAAAATACCACGAGATGGCAAGAAAGTGTTATAATCCCTATCCACAAAAAAGTAGACAGTGTAACAACCTTTAAGTCCCAGAAATAATAGTCAGGAAGGTTACAACAGAATAACAGTAGTATATTTTTTTATTCAAATATAGAAGTATTAAAATGATTGATTACCAAAATAATCATATAAGGTATGACGTAAAAAGGTATAGGCATCGATATGTATCATAGCACATCGCTAGAGTAGGTTTCCCATATCGCAAACATTATTATCACCCATAACTATTCATGAAAGATGTTTTAGTCCTTAACGTTTAAATTATAATCATTTTTATGATATGACATAGAATTTCACTAAAGGTTAAATTGATTAGAAACATTAGAATTTGAAACAATGACATGATTAAACATTTTATTTCACTTATGGTGAAATTGACTATAAACATCAGAATTTTAATCATTAACATAATTCAACAAATTTCACTAAAGGTGAAATAGACTAGAAATATTAAAATTTGAAACAATAACATCGGCAAACCACCCTGCCTTTACTAAGGTTATCCTACGTAAGTCTGAGGGTTTGGATTCAGAAACTCCGTTACCATAAACAAATATTATAAAGGATCTAACTAAAACATTACTATCAAAAAGGTAGGTTCTTGCAACATATAAACTTCGTCAGGCCTATGACATGAATATCCAGTCAGGACTGTACGTAACAACTAATGTAAATATAAATTTTAACTGGAACTTCCCAAGGCGAATGTTTTAATTAAGACGTCAATCTCTAAGGTATAACTCAAAAATAATACCTTATAACTACCATGATTGACGTGTGACATTAATAAAAAGGAACCGTGATAATAGGAAGTGTCGTGTCTAACCATACACTTAGTGGGAGTTAATTACTCATATAATTACTTTAGGGGTGACGCACGCCAACAATCAAGGCGTTTAAACCTCTGCTCAAATAAAGGACATCATATCTGTCTTAAAGGCAAATATTCCACAAAAACCCTAATGAAAATAATGACAGGATGGTTAATATTAAACCAAAAGGTCAGACACTTGCAGTAAAAATAAATATCAAGTTCTGACGAGAATAATTAGCACGGTTCCCCATAGCGTTAGATTATATGAATACGTAATAACAGCATATCCCCAAAGACAGTCTACAAATTCTGCCCATAATAACAAATTCCAATTTGCAAGTACGAAACAGTAATTTTGAAGAGATCTACAATCCCCCCCTATTTGAAAGACAATTTTGAATACTTTAATAAACCCTTAATTAATACGCCGCTCTCGCCTTTTCAAAAGAATCTCCCTAACAAACAGCACGTATTAAGTAGACTACTATTGAATACCCTATTCGATAGGCTGACTCCATTCGAGGAACTTTTCTCGGGGGATTAGCAAGCGATTTTCAGAAAAAACAGGACAGCCATCGATCAGCTCTTCATTCCAAAACAACTACTCGAGAAAGGATGAGCACTCAATAGATTCATCCATAATGTCTTTATTGATTTCCGACAAGCTTATGACAACGTGTAAAGGGAGCTAATGTGGAATACAATAGCGGAACTTTAAATATCAAGAAAGCATATATGACTGGTTAAAATATGAGTAAACGACTCCAGATCCAAAGTACGAGTGGATAATAAGCTCTTAGAGACGTTTACTTTAAATGGTGACCTTAAACAGGGGGACGCTCTATCAACACTACTTTTCAATATCATTCTAGAAAAGGCAGTAAGATTAGCACAAATGTAAGCAGACTCTGACAACCAAACGGCCAAAACTAATGTTATGGAATTCATAAGGCATTGGCCTCGTTTAAACACCGTAGTGACGGTAAAATAAATTATCAACAAAATAGAAACAGAGGCAAGGAAAATGGATCTAAAGATAAATCAATAAAAAACTAAATATGTATATGCCTAAGCAAGTGTGTGTGTGTGTGTGTGTGTGTGTGTGTGTGTGTGTGTGTGTGTGTGTGTGTGTGTGTGTGTG
>CABFVX010004813.1:33636-59306 GCA_902151425.1 Timema shepardi
GTATGTATGTATGTATGTATGTATGTATGTATGTATGTATGTATGTATGTATGTATGTATGTATGTATGTATGTATGTATGTATGTATGTATGTATGTGTGTATGTATGTATGTATGTATGTATGTATGTATGTATGTATGTATGTATGTATGTATGTATGTATGTATGTATGTATGTATGTATGTATGTATGTGTGTGTGTATGTATGCATGTATGTATATATGTATATATGTATGTATTTATGTATGTATGTATGTGTGTATATATGTTAGTATGCGTGTATGTGTATGTGTGTGTGTATATGCGTGTATATGTGTGTATGTATGTGTGTACATGTGTGTATGTGTGTGTGTTTTATGGGGGGGGAATGCTTTTACGCACAGTGTGTCGGACTCGGTTTGGACGTTAAAGTGCCCACAAGCCGCCCAAAATTTGTGGCGAGCTTAGGCTTTACCAAACCCTTATCGACTAAAAAACCTGACCCTCTTCTCCTCGCCTCTGTTACTCCCCCACGGAAACACCGTTAGATATTACTTCGCGAAGGGAGGCACAAGCTATTGTTCTCCTCTTCCTTCTGTGATTTGCCTCTACTACTTGCCCTTTCCCACATAGGTGTTGACGGCGGGATTAGGGATGTTTTAGGCTCCTTCCTTCTGATGCTCTTTTCCTCCTCTCCTGCTCTTCGTAACGTAGACCCTTGAGGACTTCCGTCACGAACGTGCTTGTCGCCTCCCACGCTGCCTCTGACGACAGCATCATATCCCCAAAGTTTTCCGGCGTAATCTTTCCCTCCACTGTGACCTCCAGGTTTTCACGCTGGATATCATACCGAGGACACGTGAATAACACATGCTCGGCATTCACCTCTACTCCGCGACAGGTGGGGCACTCCGGGGAATCCTCATACTTAAACTTGTATAGGTATGCCCGAAAGCACCCGTGTCCCGAGATCATCTGTGTCAAGTAGTAATTGACAGCAACCTTGGCTGTGGTTGTACCACCTATCCACTTCGGGAATCAATCGGTAAGTCCATCTCCCCTTGGTGGAGGAATCCCACAGCCACTGCCAGATTTGGATACAGCTTCGTCGCTCCTGCCTCTTCAACTCCTCTGTACTCAGCGATGTTAGACCTTTGTGACGATGCAGAGTCTTCCGCTCTTCCGCCAAGACCCCAATTGGCAGCACTCCGGCGATAACGCACACGGCATCTTCTGATACCGTGCGGAACGCACTTGCTATTCGTAAAGCGCTCAGCCGGTGGACTGGTGCCACTTTACGATGGGACTCCTGGAGCGTCAGTACATCGGCCCATATGGAAATGTCATACGTGAGGACTGACGTGACGACTGATGACAAGAGTGCTCTCCTTCCCTGTTTGAGGACTCCCACATTGGGCATGAGCCGTGATAGAACAGCCCCAACCACAGACGCCTTGGCACTAGCATGCTCCACCTGATGCTTAAAGTTGAGTCTCGAGTCGAGCATCACCCCCAAATACCAAATGCACGGCTGGGACTTGATCTCATGTGTACCTGCATGCAGTGAGATCGTCTCAACTTCTTCCTGCTGTTGATCAATACTGCCTCGGTTCTGTGTTCTGCCAGCTTCAGACCAACCGACTCCATCCCCCAGTGAATCCTCATGAATGTGAGCTCAAAGAGGTTGCTGATGTCTTCCAGGTTTTTTCCTACAATGACGTCAACAGCAAAGGCCACGGGTATCACTGCTCTTGGTAGCACGAGCTTCAGGAGTCCATCATACATGATGTTCCACAAAAGAGGCCAAAGAACCGAGCCCTGAGGTACTCCCCCAGTTACCCGATACTCTTGTGGACCGTCCTCCGTGTCGTACTTGAGGACCGTACTCCGTGTCGTACTTGAGAACCCTCTCAGTGAGGTAGATAGCTACCATCTTCTGCAGGTATCCTGGAACATCCATCTCCGCTAGCGCCTCCAAGGTTCAGTCCCACCTGGCTGAATTGAAGGCGCTCTTGACATCAAGCATTGCTACTAGACAGTACTGCTTCTCATCGTTCTTCCACCTGTCACCGGAGATCGCACACCTTGCATGTTTCACCACCAGGTCAATAGCGTCGAGCGTGGAGCGCCCTTTGCGGAAACCATACTGCTTATCTGATAGTTTTTTTCTCAGTTACTTTCTTGATTCCCCCGTGGTTTATTCGTTCCAGGACTTAGCCAGCTGTGTCAATCATGCAGAGTGGACGGTAGGATGAAGGTTCACCCAGTGGTTTCTTCACCTTGGGGAGGAGCACCAGTCTCTGCTGCTTCCACTTTTGAGGGAAGATTCCCTCCTGGAGACATGTGTTGTACATGTCCAGGAACATTCTTGGCACTGCGTTAATGGCTGCCTTGAGCGCGACGTTTGGGATACCGTCCAGCCCTGGGGCCTTGGTGTTTCCCACTTTCGCACACGCTCTCTTCAGCTCTTCGGCTGTCACCAGTGGGATCGTATCCTCCTTATCCTGCTCGATATGGTGGTTGCATTTGGGCTGCTGCGGAAAGAGCGCTGAGACGATCTTAATCAGTAAGTCTGGGCACGTTGGTGGGGGCATCGGCTGGCTCTTTAGACAGCTCATGACCACCTTATATGCCCCCCCCCCCATGGAGCACCTTCCACCTCTACCAGGAGCTCATCCCAGCACTGTCTCTTACTGCCCTTGATGGCTTTGTCAAGCCGCCGACGTGACGTCTTGTTCTACGCCTCCAGCTGATCGGAATTTGGTTTCTCTCGACCACGCTGGGATAGTCTCCTTGCGCGAATACACGCCTGGCAGAGCGAAGCAACAGTGTGGTTCCACCAATACATCTGGGGACGCTGGTTTGTGGAGCGCTTTCGAGGCATCGTGGCATCGCAGCCTTCGGTGACCCGCCTCATAACCTCCACTACTCTTTGCGTGGTGCTACCCTCTCCAATTGGTCCATCATCGAGTGCTGTGTGGAACAGGTTTGGGTCAAATATTCTGGTCTTCCAACCAAGTGAGTTTTTCTTTTTTGGTGCCGGTCCGGAACTTTCCCGATCGACTGATACCTCCCAGGAGATCAGCTGATGATCGCTATAGTTGTAGACATCAGTCACCTTCCACGAGCTATTCCTTCTTCCAAGACTGGTGCTGATGAACGTAAGGTCCACAATAGAGCTCCTTTCTCCTCTCATGAATGTCGGTTCACCATCGCTATTCATTAAGACGACATCCAGACAGGACATTGCGTCAAGTAGCACTCGACCTTTTGGGTTTGTCTCCTTACTCCCCCAGTCAACTTCCCTAACGTTAAAGTCTCCCGCAATTGCCATGGGGAAGTTCTCTTTCATGTCTTCAACCAGCCTGTCAAGGAAGTCAGTGAATTCATCGAGAGTTAGGCTAGGTGGAGCATAACAGTTGTAGAAATGGATATTCCTCAGATTAGCTCTGACAAAGCCCTTCTCTGTGCCGTTTATAACGTCATATAAAGGTAATTCACCGCAGGACTAGATTACAGCTTTTCCGGTAGAGTCAGACACCCAAGGTTGAGTGTTGAGTTGCCTATACGGTTCCGAAATGACCAAAATATCTGGCTTCAGCACTCGCACAGTCTGCATGAGCAGGTCCTGTGCCACCTCGCAATGATTGAAGTTGTGCTGAAGTACTCTCATCGACGATTAGCGGTTAGTGCCTGAAGTGCCTCCTTAAAGACTGCGCACCTGATGCTACCGGCTACGTTGTCGCAGTTCACCTCCTTCCGTTTTTCCGTGCACAGGATACAGCGCGCATCCTTTGTGCACTCGGCAACTTTGTGGCCGTTCTCACCGCATCCAATGTAGTGTCTGGATCTGTCGACCTCACTCATGCATCTGGAGGTGAGATGTCCAAAGTTCCAACACTTGAAGCACTTTATGGGTATTCTCACCTCTTTTATGCGACATCGCACCCATCCAATGCGAATCTTTCCCTCCTCGCCGATGATCCTCCAAGCAATTTCTGCTGGAAGCCTAACGGCCGCTCTCTGGGTTTCCCCATACGGTCTTCGCAGTGATCTAACTGCTGTTATCTCACAGCTCTCACCTGTCGCTTTTTGTAGCGCGTCTGCAACTTCCCTCTTTGTGGCAGTCTCCTAGATGTCCCTGATCTCATGGTCGACTTCCTGCACCTTGATCAAGACCTCCACATATTTTTTGAGAGCGTCTGCCATCAGCCTCCGCAGTTCGTCAGTCCTGGCACCACTCTTCTTGTTGAGGACAATCAGAAGCTGACCAGTATTTGTCCTGCGAATCTTCTGAATGCTATCTCCAATCTTTTCCTCGGATACAACTTGCTTGACTTTCCGGAGAGTGTCAGCGTAGGATTTGCCTTCATTAGCTCGGATCACCAGTGCGTTAGATAATACTATCAACTAGGCCCGCTGCCTCTCGAGTTGCTTCTTTCTAAACTTTCTTCGCACTTCCTTCCAGCCAGGAGCTTGGTCTTCCACAAATTCGTTTGTTTGCCGAAACTCCGTCGAGTCATCGCACTGTTTCTTGTTTTTTTGTTTTTTTTGCCTTCTTTGTTTCCGCTGAGACCGGGGTTCACTCTTTCCGTTTTCCGCCACTCCTCATCAACATCATCGACTTCGGCGTCAGAACTATACTTTGCGTAGCCATTTCCGAGTCCTTCCTGCTCAACGATTGTGAAGTCTGAGCAGTTCTGTCCAAAGTATGCTGAGGGGCCAAAGGCTCCAAGACTTCCTCGTCCAGCTGCCACGTCATTCTTAATGATCCAGCAAGGCTATGCGAAAGGGAGTGCATCTCACTGTTGACATTTCTCCTACCGTGTAGGTGCTTCAGAAGCTTAGCGATCAGCTGTTCGTGCTGCTCCCACAGGGTTTGCCTCTTGATTAGTCACTCGTCGTGCTTCTTCTTCATTCCAATTGTAGCAGATGAGGCCAAGTGGTCAACCTGTTCGATGTGACGGTCGCTGGATGATGACATCAATGAGCCCATCTTTACACTCCCGTCGGACGCCGGTACTGAGGTATCCCTCCCCTACACCATAAACTTTAATTTCGTGCCTAAGCTCTCCATCATTAGTTTTTATTCGGGCTCTCTTCCCATAGCTGGGTTTCTGTCCATCCTGAGTATTTAATTTCCTCGGTACCCGACATATCTAACGGGCATTCCGCTACCCGCCATATCTAACGGGCATTCCGCTACCCGCCACCTGTGGAGGCACCCGATGTGGGACCCAGCAAACCCGCCACGGTGTGTGTGTGTGTGTGTGTGTGTGTATGTGTGTGTGTGTGTGTGTGTGTGTGTGTGTGTGTAAAATATACATACACTAGAGATAAGCCTGATAAAATTATTGTTGCGTGGATTATTACCACTACCATCACTAGTGTCGACTGAGCTCACACTAATGTAACAATGGACCCTTCCTTTTAAAAAAACTAAATACCTCCTCATTTATTTGTGCAGCTTTGTTACTTCACACACACAAAATGCACAAACAAGATATTAGCTGGGCACAGCCTTTTTTCCAAATGTTTCAATAACTTCCGAGCTGTATATCAATATTTCCTTTGGGCCTTCTATGATATTTACACTGCATTTTTTCATTTTTTCATTACACACTTGCATTAGCCAATAAATAATTTACGGTTGATCTAGTGTATATTATTATTTTACATAATAAGTGTAAGCTCCTCCGACAGCTGAGAGTATTTAATACAGGTCTGACCGAATTATGTCCTAATTTCATGCTGAAGAATCACCTGAAAGCATCCCCTAATAGGTTAAAAATACATGCTGCTGCGAACTTTTTCTTCCTTGTTCATCTCAGACATATTATCTTGTATGGTCTAAGGAAGTGATGTGGAGTTTTCCTATGGTTAAAGTTTTCCCACTTTCTGCCTTGTAAGTCAGTATGTTTTGTACATCTTGGAGTCGGAGAGCCAAGTTTTCACAGTCAAAACATCAGGGAATATGATTAACACGTTTCCTGACAATGTATTTTGTGAAGATATTAAAGAAATCTTATTACATCTTCTTGGACTAAGATGAATAAACAAATACATAAATGAAACAAAAATTATGCGTGAGAGGATGTCATTTTCAGTTTTGACTACACCAGTTTATTTCTGTCTGTCTTTTATCTCACACTCATTCTTTTTCAAGATGTATTTTAATTAGAGTAGTCATTGATTTGTCGGAATATATACCGGTACGTATGTAAATGTAATCTAAAATTAAATAAGCATTTTGAACCTATGTAATTTGTATTATCTAAGGAAATCCTTTTTTATTTACTAATATAATTATGAAACAACAAATAAAATTACGAAAAGGTTCAGTGCATTTTCTCTTTGGATTTGACACGTGGATTTATATACTAGTTTCTCATTGCTTTTGAATTGCTAATAACATGTTGACAAATTAAAATAATCAAATAAACCACGTTATTATTTTTGTACTCTCAAAATCTCAAAATCCTACAAAAAGGATCCAAATCTCATAAAAATAAATTAATATGATAACGAAAGCAATAGGAGTGAGTTGTTTGAGTAATAGTTTTGAATGTTGGGCGCACAACAGAAATCCAGAGCACGCAACTCAATCCAGGCGCGGGAAGAACGGTCTCCAGAAATATAAATATAATAATATTTGAAATTAAGGAAAGAGTAGACAGAGATAGTTTATAAACCTAAGGGTATTTTAACTAACCATAATATTAAATAAATTGCAAGAAGTGCATGTATATGTTTATTATAAATATTAGAATTAAATAAATAAATATATCTATATATTTATGTAACAAGTTACAAGTATTATGTAAAAGTATATAGTAACTCCTTCATTAAATTCAAAATCTGCAATGAGCTAGAAGAATTTAAGTAAAGATTGTCTTTACTTTCAATTAACAATTGAACCTTGCATACGAAGCTACTCTATATTATCCTAATACGAACCATGTGACTATCTAACATCTGCATCTGCATTATATTACTCATAATTATTCAACATAATCAAAATGAGCATCGTACACAAGTTTCTAATATATCCCATAATAACCTAAAATCTTAATATTACCCTAAATTTATCAATCACAATATTAACAATACAGGAGAGTAAGCAAGAAAAATTAATGCGAACATCTAACTTAAACTTTACGTAGACAAGAAAAATCTAACCAGCATAATAAACCGGCGAGATTCAAAATTTATATTTTAGATCCTATTTTGTTTTATCTATCAGCTCAATAGTGATATCCCAAAATTTATCCCTACAAACTTGACTGATATAAATAAATTTTACCATTTAAATACAACGTGAATAGTTTAAGTTATATAAGATTCAAACAGTTACTAATAAATATTAATAACCTGCCAAAAGGGAATTTTGAAAAATAACAATAAAAAATATTTACGTCAAAAAGAAATTTGCGCTTACATTTTTTTTTTAATGTTGAAGCCTCGGCTTCCTCCGATTAAGTCCGAGCAATGTCCAAGAGTGCCAGATGCTTTCCTACGCTGGTCTTATTTACGATTTGCAAAATTCAGGGAACACTGAATGAAGGAGGAGGGGAACCAAAGAGTATCATGCGAGTGGCAGAATGAGCTTCTACTCATTTCTCGAAGAAATTGAAATGTTGGGGCACTTTGCGGGACAGACATCTCTTTTCTTCTCAAGTTCTTTGGAATATCTTGAGCACATGGCGGCTCCTAGTGGGCTCGGCTCGTTTCTTAGGCAGAGCTGGTCAGTTGTCTGTGCGGTGGAATTGCGGTCAGTAGTGTTGTCGTCTCGTAATGCTACAATTTTTTTTATCAGTTTAAAAGTTTGAAAGTTTCGCACACCTTTTGAGTGGGTTCTCAACCATTTCACCAGATTTATATATAATTGAGAAGAACTCATGGAAATATATACAAACAGACATTATTATATATTTTTATTAATATGGATGTTGCTATGCCATCTGAGTATTAATTTTTTTCGTCAATATTATCCAGTGATGAATTTATCTTAAACACATTAATGTGAGTATTTACTAAAAGCTCTTAAGATAGACAAAACAAAATAACATACAATGTTGCAGAAACACTACAAAGAGCATAAATGAGATAATATATATTGTAATAGAAACATTGAGAAATTAGGAATGTATTTCTCTCTGTCCACCAGAGAACATACCGATCAATTTATGATTTCATTGAATTGCGTGAAATATTTAATATATTTGCTTAAAACTTTGAAACTATTAGTTTTATAAAAAAAATATTCCTTATTAAAGATATTTTATTTTAAAGTACAATTTTACTATATTGTAACATTAAGTGGTATAATGTTACAACTGGACCCCGCCCAATACTAACGTAAATAGATGTATCGCATCAAAGCATACTACCCGCTCCAATATAAGTTCAACTCCATTAGGATCCCTACAATAGTATGTTTCTCTGTTGTAGTTCTTGTAGGCTAAGAAGACATAATAAATACGAGGCGGCACAATATATTTCATTACTCGATCCAATTCTAAGTATTAATTTGTTCATGTACTTACAATACTAATCTGCTCACAATAGAATCCTGCAAGGCTGGCCGGCACCTGGAATCCTATACTGGCGAGTGGGTCAAGGGAGATCCAGTGGGTCAACAAGCGTCCCGGCACTCCGACTGTACTAGCGTGAAATGAGCCAAGAACTATCAACTTCAACTAGACGACAATTATGTTTCCGACCTCTGACGGATGCTAGAGGAACCTCCTTCAAAACATCGGGTGATTGGAGATATTCACGGATATTCCGATGGAGCGAGTGGAATCAACAATGGTCTACGTGACTGTTTCAAGGCATCGTTGACGTCATCATGCGTGTATTTTGTGTACTCCCACCTTCCTTTCCAGAACAACGAAATCGCTATATAATGGCTGCGCAAGCTTGCCATACTTGACTATTCTACGATCAACGATCGACGACAGACCATTGTCATGGACCTGGACAATGGCTGGAGAAATACTTGTAAAATGTATCAAAATCATCGCTTAGACGAGTGGAGTTATGAACTCTAACTTCTTTATCAACTATAAACCTTTTGCATACAATATTCAGTTTCAAAATCTAACGTATTTTAATCGTCAATTTAATTTAAATACTCTATCTTTAAAATGTCGCCGCTCGGGCGCTGGACTTGTACTTATGTATTTATTCTCGTAAATATCCTCAGTTACGTGCTGATTAGAAGTTGACATGTTAATATTTAATTGTTTGGAATTGTAGAGTATTCCCGTTTTTTTTAAGTAACTTTTCATATTTGAAATTATGGTTTGAATTAACGTAACGTGAAGTAACTTTTTATTGGAATTTGAATTAGGATAACTTTAATCTTTTGTAAAGTAAGTTCTGTTTGAACAGCTAAAGTTTTGTTTATTTGTGTGTCCCTTATTCTCAGTCAGATCGGATAGTCCCGTGGGAGTTTGGCTTAGGTCTGGTAGTCAAACCCTCACGTTTTGTAAACACTGTAGTGTAGTCGTCAACATTTAAATTACTTTATATTTATGATATCGTTTTCTGTGAATTACGAAACCTTTGGAACCATATCAAGGTGCCCATTAGGCCCTTATAATTTTGTATCGCATTTAAATATATACGCTGTGGTATTGTCTCATATAGACTGGTCTATCAATATTGGGATGGATTTCATGTTTCTTTTTGTTAAAACACTTGCGCAACTTTAATGATATAAAGTTGTTTGCTTCGAGCATAATTTCCAACTGTACTCATAATGATATAATGAGACCATCTATTGTTATCTGCGCTATTGTCATTTAAATGAATAAACTGCTCATTTTGTTGAATCTATATTTTTTATAATTTCCATTCATCATGTATGTTAAGTTCATCCTCTCCCTATTATTACTTTTTATGGCCGGGTAGTATTAGGACTCAGAGAGGGTGCAACAATATTATGTTATTTCGTATCTCAACTATTTGTGGGGATGTGATCAAAATTGGAAATTTCCCTTTATGTAGGCCTAAGTTACTCTTAAATTCATTTTTATGGGAAAATGAAATCTGCCATTTGGTTTGTAATATTAAACATTGCCTGATTAAAAATATTAATAAAGATTTTTAAAGTGGATTTTGAGAAACTATATTTTTCCTCTATTACACTTTAGTAAACTACCCTTAATTTTATGGTTTGATATCTCATTCAAAAAAACCTTGGGGGGGGGGATACAAAGCTTGATCTCAATCGGTAAAATAGTTTTGGCTCTAGGCAGAGATACAGGTGGACAGATAGACTGCCTCGCGGAAACCAATTTTTAGGATTCAGAGGCTCAGGAAACGAAGACAATAACAAAATCTAGAGCTCAATTTATTTTGACGAGAGAAATCACTGTCCCCCTGAGGGGGCTATAGAAAGTAAAAAGTCAGATTAATAGTATAAAAATGTTAGTAAAATAATTTTGAAATCTTTAAACTATATATATAGTGAACGTGACACAAGCATTATCCCTACGCAAAATACATAAACAAAAAGTATATTCTATATCTTTGCGCCTAATAGGTAAAGCTATGATTTATTAACTGTGCATTACTGAATGGTCTTAGTTTGGCAACCAACAATATAATATAAGCATTGTAAAAATTGTTTTTCTATTTTATTCAAAATATAAAGGACATAATTATAATTCACAATGTAGTGCGGAAGATTTAATTTCAAGTGAGCCATATGTGCTACATTAAGGCCGCTAAGCGTACTGCGCAATTATATGATGACATTAAAAATAATGCTTCTGTTCATAATGCTCCTTTCACAATAGTTTTATCTTAGTGTTTGTAAATATTTTTAGTGGGCAATGAATGCATTTTACAACAATTTCATTGATTACTGTTCCATTAATTGTTACTAAAATGTAGTTCATATTAATAAAATTCAATTATGACATGTCGACATGACATAAGTTTCAAAGAGAAGTTTTGAAAGTTTCATAAAATATGTATAATGGATAGAAAAAGTCCATAAAAAGGTATGTATGATTGTAAAGAGATACATGTCAAACCATAATGATAAAATGGACAGCAAAAGTAGCAATGGGTAAATTAGCACATTTTTCATGTACGCCTATCCTTCGTTTACCCTGTAAGGTAGAACGCTTATCTTGTATTATAAAATGAATGCTTCATTTGATCGGCATATTAAAAGTATGATTTCATTTCTTACTTACTTACTCTAAGGAATTAGGAACTCGTAAGCTCATTGCTTCACAAACAAAATTATGCCACATCTCCCTATCCTGAGCACGTTATATCCATTTAATTACACCCTATCCTTATCTCGAGCTAGATCTATACAGTAAAGGGTATAAACCGAAAGTGTAATAAGATGCGCTGCTAAATAAAAAATAAAAAATTTCTGTCTAGTCAATTTCATTTCAGCCTATCCTTATTTTGAGCTAGTTCTACCCAGTCCACTCTATTACAACCTATCCATATATTGAGCTAATTCTATCTAGTATACCTTATTACACCCTCTCCCCTATCTTTAGCTAGTTATATTCAGTCTATATCATTACACCCTATCTCTATCTTGATCTAGTTGTATCCAGTCCACCTCATTACACTCTATCCATATCTTGAGCTAGTCCTATCCAGTACACCTCACTACACCCTATCTCTATCTTGATTTAGTAATAACCAGTTAACCTCATTGCACCTTATCGCGATTTAGTTCTATCCAGTCCATCTCATTACACCCTATCCTTAACTGAAATTAGTTCTATCCAGTCCACCTCATTACACTCTATCCCTATCTTTAGCTAGTTATATTCAGTCTACATCATTACACCCTATCTCTATCTTGATCTAGTTGTATCCAGTCCAATTCATTACACTCTATCCATATCTTGAGCTAGTTCTATCCAGTACACTTCACTACGTCCTATCTCTTTCGAGTCCATTCTAATGTTATCCTCCCATCTGTATATAGATCTTCCCAATGGTCTCTTCCAATCGGGTATGCCACTCAATACACTGAACATGGATCTATATTCTCCCATTTGCTGCGTAGTATCTATTAAACAGGATCTAATTGTTGCTAGCAATCAAAATAATATATTTAAATGTTGATAATATAACTACAATCAAGAGTCACACATTTAACGTGAGGTTTTTAAATATTTTAATCGAGTACTCTACGCCGACTGTCATGAATTCGATTACACTGATGTAATTTAATTGTATCTAATCAATAGCGAAAACTTAAAAATGTATTTATTGTTTTAAAATCTATAACATATTTAAATTAATTTACTTAAGTAAACATTGGTTATAATATTTTATTAACGTATCACATAGTCTAACTCTTTTATATCAATAAAATGAGTTTTTGTATATTATGTCTGTCTGTAATTAGCGTTGAGCGATTTTTATCGCAGGTATAGGTCTGAAATTTATAAATTATTAGACCATCTGAACCTCAAAGCACGGATTTAAAATTTAGATTAGATTTTTTTAAATTAATTAAAAACTAGGTCGGAAAAAATTAAAAAGATTATTTTTTTCTTTTTGAAGCAAAGAAAAGCGTTAGCAGGGGTATCCACGCAATACTTTGCGTTGTTACTCTAGGAAATGTCATGTACTTCTGCTCTCTTTTTATATGTAGGTCAATAGATCAAATTTGACACTATTTTTCGATAACAAAATGTTGATTATTTTTATTTAAAGTTAGACTTTTGTGAATTGAGTAAAACATAATCACCAATAATAGCATTGAAATGTAGCCTTTACCTCTGTAGCATGTTATTTATATAATATAAACTCTACAATCAAATTTTTATTTTAAAAATATCAAAATTCCATAAAGACAATTAAAACAAGATAACAAGTACTAATATATTCCAATAAGAAGAGACAGACGGTGACTCACTCAGAATTGATGTTGCCAGGAGACGCCCAAGCGTCGAGGAACATTGCCCCAACGGACCATTTTGGTATCGTGAGCATTTTCACGTTTTGATCGAAGGGCACACGTCGAAGAAAAGTGAGATTATTGTCTCTGCTCACCACTCCTCTTGACAGTGCTAGTGAGGAAGTGGATTTAACTCCACCCCTCCCCCCTTAGCCCTTAGATATCATGTAGTACTCCGGGCCAGTTTGGTTGCTATATAACAGATTCCCCATGGATCATATTTTTATATTCCATTGTATTTATTCACCGGAGAAGAAAATACTCCATACAACTTCAGCATCGAATACTGCTGATGGCCACGATGTGTCAGGCGTCCGTATCACCACCGCATCGTAGAGAAAGCCTCTTCTGGGAATATGAGTATCAAGTCAGAATGTCTGACGTTGCTTTATATGTCCACCAGACATAGTATACTGTGTTATAGTGTCTGAGTCATTTTCTATATCCATCAGACATGGTTTCAAGATGTCTTATATTATTTTCTATGGCTAGTTTCTTTAGTCAGATTGTCTGACAATTATTTCCCTATGCCCATAAGGCATAGTTTAAGTACGAGTGCTCTATGCTCTACAAATATATAGGACCTGAGTATACTGAGTCCATTAATTAGATTTCCTAAGTCCTTAAGACAGCGTTATATTTCCATGACACCTTAAATGGTATGATATCATTTAGAATCTCTTTATGGCAGCAATCAGATCACCTAACATTTTCTTCTGGGGCCTAGTTAGGTCAGTGACTAGTTGCAGTCACGATTACACCCTTGTTTGTGTAGCTATTTACAGTGCGCAACCTGTGGGAGTACTACTAGTTTGAAGTAGTGGCCCGCGAGTATTATGCTTTCTTTCGGCCCCTCCAGGCACCACATCTATCCTAGTGTTCAAAGATAGTTTGTATTAGATATTGTAGTAATGAGTAAATGTATAAATTTACTATTGATTGTTCTGGCAGTACTCATTAGAAAATGACTGACCATAGTAAAATACTGTGTAGATGCCTGATTGTTAGCCATCTATTATTTGTAAAATGGAATCTCCTCTTATAGAATAATTTCTTAGGTCTTTTCGTAACTTTCCATGAGGGTAAATACAAGCTAACTAGCTTAAAATAAATTCTGCTTAGTAACTCTAAACATATAGGATTTGATGCTATGTTTCTATTTTCAATTGTTTCGTTATTAATCATGATTAGACCGCTCAGGTATTAGTCTGGTATTAACCTGGCTAGATTATCTTTTTTTATTGCCTAACATTTAATTCCCATTTTTACTGTTGCCGAGTTGTGGCAGACGATTCAAACTAATATCCTTATATCTAGAGTTATTTAACTAAACAAAATGTTCGAGCTAATTATGGTCGGTTACTTGTGTACAAAGTAATAATACCTATTCGTATAACCTAATATTTTCTACCTCGATAACGGAATACAGTTATCATTAATTAATTAAATTTAAAACTTGTCACTCACATGCAATTATATATATTTTTGTTTACCTTTTAATAAACTTATTTGTTAATTTTATATATTTCTGTAATGCATTTTCCTTCCCTTTCCTTCATCAGGTATAACTTAATTAATTAATTAAAAACAATCGTTTCTTTTTCTACGTGATAGTAGAAGTAGACGATGCACCTAAAACGCTCAAAAAGTGTGTCCAAAAAACGACTGCTCCCTAATATCAGTTAAATTACGCCGGCCGTGTTAGAGATGTATTTATTGTGACGTAGGTTTAAATGGTGGCACCAGAGGGATTGTTACTTTACTGAGCTGCTCCCACTGCTGCTGTGTATTGCTCCCATGTGAGGGTCATTAAGGTCTGAGCATTGTGTTTAAACTGGGCAACGCTTGAGAAGGGGTTATTTTACGACAGTTTTCAGGCACAAGTACACACGGTTTTACTATTTAACATGAATATATAATGCCTGATAAACAAAAGTAACAATAGTAACATAAATTATATGAATTTCCTAGGTGAATTATCAGATTAAATATGCTCAAGGGAATTGTTTAAAATAACTATCATGGTTGATTTGAAAATAAATGTATTTATATTATCACGTTAATTTGAATTTACTGTGTGAAGGGTAAATAACGTGTTGAAATGATAAATAAATTATTCGTAAGAGTTTCACATTAATTTGTTTCTTGAAATATTTGTTTTTATACTAATGACTAAACATGCGACCATTCATTTGCGGTAATAATACGACCTATTAAATCCATTAGCTTCTCAACAAAGACTCTTTATCCTGACTTGCTTTGATTGATTATACTATGGACCAGTTTGATAGTCAGACTTATTACGTCTCAAGTGCGGCACTACACTAAATACAAGACGACACCTACCTAAACCAGAATTAAATGGGCCAGTTTGATGGTCAGACTTATCACGTCTCAAGTGCGGCACTACACTAAATACAAGACTACACCTATCTAAACCAGAATTAAATGGGCCAGTTTCGCTATGAAACTGATCTATTCCATTCTGTTCTAGGAAGATGTCCTATATTTAGTTTAACGCCAAACTATCCCTATGTCGCCGCATTCCATAGTGAGACTAAGCAAGGTAACGTTTCAGAGTAGACGAAGGGTACAGCAATATTGAGAAATATTCAACGCTACATAAAAAAAAATGAAATCAGAATTGTATATTATATGAATTAAAAAAAAAATTGAATTAAAATAAAACTCATTTTGATTAAAATCAAGGGCATAGAACTTAGAAGTATGGGGGTTTGGGGGGGTCCATAGCCCCTTAAATGTGATGTACCTCTATAAGAGGATATATATCAGCGTCTCGTGACCAAAATGCTTAGGCAAGCTTGGAAGGGGTGTCCCCAAGCTTAAGAGGGGAGGTCCCGGAATTTTTAAATTAGTTTATGCTTCAAGCCGCTATTTGGAGGTGTGTTTTTTTAATGTTATTTGTGGCTTTGGGCGTCCTTCTGTTCTGTGATTTACATTATTGTGTTATTACTTATTATAGACTTATACTTATAAACTTTCATTTGTTAGCTATAAATGATACACACATAAAAACAAAAGCACCTGCTACAATAAACTACACAAAACTCTAAATCCCGGTACACATGACACAACTTCTTGTACAAAATATATTTCAATAAAGTGTACAATATCTTGGTCACATGGACTACACACAGCTTTTAGCCATTGACTGTTTGCGTGGCCTTTATGATTGCATACAATATTTGAAGAAAAAGAACATGGAATGTTTGCCCTTTTTATGGAAAAATAATGATTGAACGATTTTATAAATATTGGTATTTAATGTAAATAATTTCTTAATCAGTCATTAATATTATGAAAATAATTTATTTTTTTAAATCAATTTTTTAATTTTTCATTTAAAACAGTTGCAAACTTTTATATTTGGGATTTAACCTCCTTCAATTATAATTATTTGCTTGTTTTCAAGCATCTAGCTGTTTTCCTTACTATTTTTTTTTAAGTAACTGTCTATCAGATGAAGTTTTCGTATTTACAGCTTAAAATTTGTACAAGAAAAATGGCTGATATAGGACTCGTTCTATTCCTGAGATTGTATACAATAAGTTGTGCAAAGCAGATATTGTACAAGTTTTGGTGTTCCTACGATGCCATCTTTAGGCTTCAACTTCTTGTACAACTTTATGTACAAGAAGTTGTGTCGTGTGTACCGGACTTAAAGATCTGTAGGCATGGGGTCAGTAACTAGACAATATTAATTTCCCCTTTCATGCCATAGTATTATTATTATTATTATTATTATTATTATTATTATTATTAGCACCGCGTCTTACTACCCGTTCGGGTTATACGCACTTACACTAATGTGTAATGGTAGGGTGATTGTGAGATGAAATGGAGGACCTACAGTTTAACGTGGAATCCGAACCACGGTGGAGGCCTGGCATTCCTCACATTCACAAGATGTCATGTCATAGGTGAAGGAAGGGTTTGGTAATCAGATAAATCTGTGCCGGGACTGAGGATTGAACCCCGGCCGCCAGCATAGAAGTCTGACACCTTACCCCTAGACCGCCAGGTCACCTACTTCATGCCGTACTATCCCAATATGTTTTGAAAGGGAAAAAGAGGGTAGAGACTTCGGTTATAATCGTCACTTTTCACGCAAGAGAAGTCACCGCTCGGCTGCTTGCATTTTTACCCAACATCCGCAGCTCTTCCCCTTCTCTTTTCTCCGAAATCTATGACGTCACAAATAAGAACTACACTAGCTAGAGCAATGTGAAGAAAGTCAGACAAATACCGACTTTCAACCACCATTAGATGGACTAGTGCACGTTACGGTCATTGCCATGTATGGGATTTTTAATTTTCAAACCCACTTATGTTTTAATTACACTTAAATGATTACGGGGAGAATATTTTTGCAAACATTAAATAAAATAATTACATATCTCCAATCAAAGGCAAGCAGTGCTTGCTCTGCTTGCCCTGACGCGACGCCACTGAATTGTTATATATAACTCTTAACAGCTAACGGTACAGTACAATTTTATAGCAGGCAGCTTCCCCCTACCCCCCACCCCTTTGCACATGCACCACCTCCCCACAGAATCAGAATAATACTAGATTTCTATTCCCTTGACTAAAATACTTAAATTATTGTCAGATACATTGAATTGTGAATAGCCAGACTTATTTTTGCTATTCAAGCAGAAAATAATTAAATCAGCTATCTAATGGCAGTACCTTATAACCTAAACTAACCCCTATTGACAAAGTATCCCACAAGTGTAAGCTCAACCCAGGATTATAGTCATGATCGAGTGTCATGAGGATTGTTTATTTACTATTTAACGTACCATGTCCTCTCCTAACGAATGTACCTCTTTCTTTTCACTTAGGTTGGCAAATGTAAATGAATGGTCATTAATTTATCGATAGACACAAAAAGCTTGTTTTTTAATACAAAGTAGCTTCACAGAAAATAGTAGAGCTACACGTTGTGAGCTGTACTTATACAAAAAACAAGTGTAGTAGGCCTACTGAGAGATTTAAGGGAATGATTAACGTTCGAACGTTGAGATATTATGTTGTTATTTTATAAAACATTACAAAAGTCTAAAAACTTTCCTTGATTTATTTAACCATATATTTGAAAATGATAGTCATACATGCCATTTTAATGAAAAAAAGAGATGATATTTTAAGCTTCTTATTGACAAAATTATTGTTTTAAAATTTTAATTTGACGTAAAGAAAAGGAATAAAATACACACACTAATTTTACACTGGCAGCTTGAGTTTAGAATCTTTGTCGGGTGTACGGAATTTTTCCAAAATTGTTTTTCACTCTCCTTCCAGGCAAATTTGGATACACATAATATACATTGTAAATTACATATTGTCCAAACAGACAATAGTGTTCTGATGGATGTTATGTTCGTGATGCAGGTGGCAGGATCCAAGCCCGGAGAAAAGATCAATGACTATTGGGAGCCCGGCCGGGCGTTGCTACAGAATCCAGACCACTTTCTGGCCTCACTCATGAACTTTGACAAAGAGGCCATCACAGAGGCCATCATTTTGAAACTCAAGCCCTATATAGAGAACCCTAACTTTGAGCCCTCCAAGATCATCACGGTGAGTAATGGGGACTAACACGTTTTGTGAGGGCTTACAGGTTGAATGGCACTGTGTCACATCACATCAAATAATCGACTATATCAAACCCATTATAGTTGGCTCTTTATTATATTTATAAACTGATATAAATTATTTAAGATTATTAACACATGATTTTTATTACTTCTAAGCTTACTTCCAACGTCAATATAAACCAAAAGTGTTTCGTCTCAAACCAACAAAACCGTGAAATATGTTCTAAAATTCCAGATCATGTCATCTTAAGGTGCGTATACATTAGGTGAGCTGAGCCTGTAATGTAACATATAGTGTAATGTTCGTCAGTCTGGACGTAGAGCGAGCTCGCCACGAGCATCCTCTGAACCATTGGTGAAACTAGCACGCCACGAGCATCCTCTGAACCATTGGTGAAACCAGCACGCCACGAGCATCCTCTGAACCATTGGTGAAACCAGCACGCCACGAGCATCCTCTGAACCACTGGTGAAACCAGCACGCCACGAGCATCCTCTGAACCATTGGTGAAACCAGCACGCCACGAGCATCCTCTGAACCACTGGTGAAACTAACACGCCACAAGCATCCTTTGAACCATTGGTGAAACTAGCACGCCACGAGCATCCTCTGAACCATTGGTGAAACCAGCACGCCATGAGCATCCTCTGAACCACTGGTGAAACTAACACGCCACGAGCATCCTCTGAACCACTGGTGAAACTAACACGCCACGAGCATCCTCTGAACCACTGGTGAAACCAGCACGCCAACGAGCATCCTCTGAACCATTGGTGAAACCAGCACGCCACGAGCATCCTCTGAACCATTGGTGAAACCAGCATGCCACGATCAATAGGCGTATTAATGGTCTCAGTTCAATTCAGTGTTTACGTGGGTGCACTATATTTCAAATATTTAATTAGCTATCTTAACTCTACTATATGTCAAATTACGAAGAAATCTTAGCCTTTATTTTGTGCGGTGGCGCTATGCTAATATGGCCAAACTATTTTTTTAAATCGAAAGCCTCGGTGATGGTAGCCTATAAATTTATAAAAAAAACTGTCCGGTCCGGAACTACTGCGAGATTTAAAGTTCCAGCACATTAGTGGACCGTACAAAAAATTTACCAGGATGTCTTCCACAAACTTTGAGAATTTTCTGACTAAAATAGGACCGAAAATCTCAACAACAACAAAAGTGTATAGCGTCCAATCTCAATTCAAGAGAGGTAGGTATCCACACACAACTAATCTAATCCTTCAATATTTTTGTTTCCCCTTATTTGAGATATTTAGCGTGCACTTTCTCAAACGACTGATTATATCAGTACACGACTTATAAACTAAACTTAAACCTAGAACAGATTCCTCAGACTAGTTCTCTATGCTTGTGAGCACGCAACAAACACGTCCCAATTAAACTGATGAATCCCTTTGTGTTCGTTGGAAAATCCGACCATTCGAATGGTTTGTAGCGCGCTAGTGGGCCCGTCCCACTTAGACGAATCTGTTACATTACACTACAGGCTCGGTTTGGATTATGTATACGGGGCTTTAAGACCCTTTCAGACATTACTTTTTTCGTCGTGCACCGTGTTCGTGGTGTAGCTAATCCACTTCGATTGATTTTTGTACTTGGAACCGAGCTGTCGTGATTGTCCATTTATTTCTATAGTGCGCTATTTGTGGGCTGTGTTGTAAGTTTAAAAACTGTTTCGGAAATGGATGCTATTGAAGAAGATGATTTGTATGTTGAAGTGTTAATAACTTTGGTTGAAGAGAGACCCGTACTCTGAGACAAAAGTTTGAAGTCCTACAAATCAAGGACAGAAACAACAACTACATGAAGGGAGGTCTGCACTGCTTTTAATCGCGAATTTCCAAATCTGTCCAGCAAGAAAATAAATTAAAATGGTAAGTAATTTACTGAAATAAAATCAAGTACTTTGACAATACTGTTGAAGGGGGTTCACGGGTCCCTGTCTATTACATGTTACATGTTACAATGCCTAACGTGGTGATCCATTTTCTCCGAAACTAACCTATTTTGCCTAGAATTTTGAAATGTGTATAGTAGGATCCCTAAATATAGTAGAGCAAATTATTTCGTGGCTTCAAGTTTATAAACTTTATGAATCCTGAAATAAAATGGGGTATATATATTTTTTATAGCTAGTTCTTTTTTAATATTGATTGGCCTGTGGAAAATTCTCCACTTGTTTGCTAATATAGCAAGTACACACTCTACATATCCCCTTGCTCTGCGGAGCTGGTATTTAAATATTCTCTTTCCAATATGGTGTTGTCTGACAGCAAATGGACGCATTAGATTAGTATGAATACCGAATTACCCGCCTCGGTGGCGTAGTTAGCTAACGCGCTTGTCGTGTTGAGCTCGACTGCTGAGGACGGGGAGATCGAGGTTCAAATCTCGGTCGGGTGAACTGGGGGTGGTTTTTCCTAAATGGTTTTCCACTCTCCCTCCACGCAAATGTGGGTTCACTTCCTCTAATTCAAACTTCCCAATTCCTAATCCAATAGCGTAATTAGTACTTAAAGCGTATAAGCCAAACTGTTAGTAAGACGCGGTGCTAAAATAAAAAAATAAAATAAAAAACCTAATTCTTCGTCCCCCAGAAAAACATAAGGAATACACTGCTTGAATGAAAGAGACAGCTGTTTGGGCCTTGGAAGAGGTAGACTCTCATTAATATTGCTCATACAAAATTTTGTCGACTTAAAAATTGTTGAATCAAAGTCCTCTCTATATGCTATTATGCCTACAATATGAAACGATAAGAGTCAGCCACAGCTAGCAAAAGCAGTTAAAAGTAGTTGTGGTAGTTTAAAAACAGTAATCCACTCTGTTCAGGCTAAACCAGTCGTATGTGTTTACCGTCTACCATCCCAATGCAATGTGAAAAATTAGTTTTTCTTTCAAATTCACAAACAACACAGTGTTGTCTCAGTATCGATGTAGGTATACACTCATGTCGCAAGGTAAACCGCAAGACGTCACAATAACCGTTGATTATTTCTGATATTGTAGAAACTTCCATACGATACACATAGTGCAAATCTGTGAATGTATTTCCACTTGTCAAGTACCTGTACAAAAGCATAAAACTAGTTTGTTATACAAACATACACATACATACAAAAACACACGCGCGCACAAATTAGTCTCTTTCCTAATCGGTGTTAATATATATTTTTATTTTTCAGGAAAAGGCGTTCTGAAAATGTGGACTAATATAATAGATAGACCAAATCAGTGTCTTAAGAAACTCCAAGATCAAAGCTCCACTGGTTCCAAAGCAAAAACTGTAAAAAAAAATACTTTAATAATGACCAGCTATCATTTCTCACACAGAGTGCGGCAAGGAATGAAACGAATCAAGTTTCGATAGTGTTGATGAAGGGCACAGTTAAAGCGATATTAACTTGGAACGACAAACAAATAACGATATAACAAAATGATACATCGTGTTATTATCAGCTGACAAATAAGAAAACAAAACACATTAATTATACTGAGATTGAGAAGAAGATAGTACAAAAACTAAAATAACAGGAAGATCGACACATACATTTATTTAAGGGAACCTTGCCATAGATGCAGTTTCTAGGTGATGAGGAAGTTGTTCCCTTTTAAAATTGGCGTTTTACATGAGTTTCAAGATATACACAAATCAAGAATGCGATAGCAACCATATCTTTCCACAATGGAACCTCCAACCACAAAATGTGAACCAAGTGCAAAACTCCGCTGCACCATCATCATATGTTCACAATCGACACAACTATAAAGTACCAACATTCAGTCCAGCAGCACACTGTTCAAACGCACCACAAATAAAACCTTCTTACCCCGACGGCCAGTTTATCAATTCAACAGAATCTAGAGCATCTGAGAACTCGGACTTAAATTTTTCCGTTCTTTAAGTTCCACCTTCTATTTTACAATTACTTTTTAACAGTCTAAACATTGTGAAGCATCATATTTTCTATACATTTGAATAAAGCAATTGTTTTAAATGTAATCACAAAGTACACTTTTTTTTTATGTAGGCCTTAATACAATAATAAAAAAATTATTTTACACGCACACACTGTAAGAATTTTAATTCTGTCAATTTATATTTTATTTAACTTTAATTTATCCTTAAGTGATTATTATTTAAAACTTATTATTTTCAAAGGACGTTGCATTGCGTCGAGGTAAACACCTAAGAATAATGGCCGCTTCATACAAGGAGGAAAGAAATTGACTCCATCAGTGGGGAAGGGGAGAGACGTAAAAAGAAGAGAGTTGGATTTGTTTGTTGACATGGTTGTGGGGAAAGAAAAAATGAAGAGACCCGAATGTTTTTTTTAAGAAAAACGAAAATACTTTTTCTTTTCTTGGTTTTTTTTTCTTGTACTGATTTGAAGAAAGGATGGTGAGAAAGGCTGTGCTTTATTAGCGACGAATACTATGTCCTGAGCTTTCTTTGATAGCTTCTAGAACGAGACTGAGACTTGTGAGATTGTCAGATTCTACTAGCACCTGCCTCTCAACGCCGAAGACTACATGCCGGATGAAAATAGCACGAGGTGATATTAACACTCAACCTAAATTGTGATTCATCTTTTGTTGGATACTATAACATCGACTAGACTGCATTCAACGATTAACATTTTACTACTCAAAGTTCAAAGGTTAACCTTAATTATAATTTAATTCACTGACGTAACATTTTTTTCTTGTAGACATTTGTTTTGTTTCAACATTAATTCTAGAAAGAAACTCATTTGGTTATTTTGCTATAACGACTTCGACGAAGACAATGTCCTTATTTTAGTTTTAATTGTTTTAATGTTCTTGAGGAGATTGACGGCGAAGATATATTTCTTCCAACATGACCCAGAGGTCCCGATAGAGAGTCCCGTGCTCAATTAATGTGTAATATTAGATTTAATTTTCTTTCAAATTTCTACTCTGAAATATTGTAGTAGAGAAGTAACTGTTGTTTTGTTTAATGTAATCAAATATATATCTAATTCCCCATTTTTCTATGTAAATACCCATCCTCATTATTGTTTAAGTAGTATTNTTGGTTATTTTGCTATAACGACTTCGACGAAGACAATGTCCTTATTTTAGTTTTAATTGTTTTAATGTTCTTGAGGAGATTGACGGCGAAGATATATTTCTTCCAACATGACCCAGAGGTCCCGATAGAGAGTCCCGTGCTCAATTAATGTGTAATATTAGATTTAATTTTCTTTCAAATTTCTACTCTGAAATATTGTAGTAGAGAAGTAACTGTTGTTTTGTTTAATGTAATCAAATATATATCTAATTCCCCATTTTTCTATGTAAATACCCATCCTCATTATTGTTTAAGTAGTATTAAATATTTAAAAAGATTTAAAAAATAAAGATACAAATTTCACAACACACACATAAATATATTTATAGATATCGATTGAGCTGTATATAAATATAGCCTATCTAAAAGAGAAAGAAATATGTGTGTTTGTGAGTATGTAATAATAATTAAGGTGCGTTTCTTGGGCCAGCCGGCAGACTAACGAGTCAATTCACTAGGTGTCCGGCCTACATGATTTGGGAACGAGCCAAGTTTTAACTGCAACTATCCAGATGTCCGGTGTACGTGACATGAGCATGTGCCAAGTTGAAACGGCCGACTCACTAGGTGTTCAGTCTACGCGAATTGGGAACGAGCCAAGTTCTAACTGCAGCTAACCAGATGTCCGGTGTACGTGAATTGATGGACGTACTTAGATTCAACAGCCAACTCACCGGGTGTCCGGCCCTACGTGATTTGGGATCGAGCCAAGTTTTGGCGGCTGCTAACAAGAGTGCTGTTAGCACGTGTTAGCCGTGTGGCATCATATTTTTAATAAGGAAATATCTCACATATCAATCCATCAAATAGACCTATATATAGCTAGCGTTCAGCTAGCATCGAGGATTATTATATTCAACACAACCACGAGAGGTCCTGGACTGGACATGGACATAATCACTCCAGGATGGCAATACAGAAATTATATATATTTGATTGATTGTTTAAAATTTAAAACGACCTTTAATGGGTCTGAGTATTTGAAAACTTAGATTAATTATGTGACTATAATCGTTCTGTATAGGCGTCGGTAATTTCTCACTAGGATATTTAATTTTGAAAGTAAATTTGTTTTATGGAACACTTGATGTTTCCTTTTTTACGCTTGGGCGCTAGTATCTTTGTAATCTCTAGAAATGTTTTTAGGTAGCCACTTTTTGGTTCTTTTTGTTTGCTTGAAGTATTTAGTTTAAACATAAATTATTACACTTGTGGTTACCGTTAATTGTTTGAACATTAAAATTTGATAATGTTTCTTTTATAAGTCATTTAGTGTAAACGTATTTTCTTTTATGAAATTATTAAAGTAATTAAATTTTGTTGGCTTAAAATTTATAACGTTAACTTTACCAACTCGTTTAGTGAGAGATTACAAGTATTCTATTGTAGTATTGCTATGTCTTCTATTATAATGTTAAATATTAACAAGTCGGAATTTTCTCAATTATTTCAAAGGTTGTGGAAGTAATAGTCCAACAGAAGTTTGATTTATGTTGGGGAGTCAAACCTTTGTGTATTTTATAAATATCAGAATTAATATTTAAATTTAAATGTGATTTTAAAATTTAAATTTGTTTAATCGGAATGGTGATTCAGTGCGTTGTGGATCGATTAAAAGAGGCTCTTTATTTTTATATTAACGATTTTTGTTTATTGTTGGGTCTCTTCAAGACTAATTCATATACATTAATAATTTACTTTGAGATTGTGAAATATATTCTAAAATGTACTGCGCAAGTGCAGTTTATGCTGTATTTACATGTTTTTTCAAAACTCTTCACTTTGCCTTGTGAGGCCATGTATTTTTTTACTAACTCTGTTGTTTTACCTTGAATAAATAATTCGAATCTTTCTTTTAATTGCAATTGTTTCTGTTTCTTTGTTCTATTAAATTGTTTATATTCCATCGAGACGACTGAATTGTATCCATTCTGAATGGCAGCCATTCAGACATTTCTTAAACAAGCACCACAAATAAAAAGTCTGATTTG
>CABFVX010004814.1:0-10680 GCA_902151425.1 Timema shepardi
CATGTATATTGATGTATGATAGTTGTACCCTTAAGTGTAAATATATATATAATTTGTAAATAGTAAAACACGCTACATATATATATCCACTAATTTATCAGAAGGGAAAAGTTATAGTGTTTAATTCACCTACTTTTTGAAAATGATGATATTTGATGCTTTACTTTTCATTACATGCTGATGGTACGAAGAAATAACACACTTTTACTCCTCAAACTTGCCTTGAGATAAATTCTGTACTTTTACTTATTTCCATTTCACTACATCTTTTTTAGACTTTCCACTGTTTTTTCTTTCTTTCTGAATATCGCTTTTTATACGCAAGTAATAAACAAGTCTCCTCGGTTTGAAGAAATTATATTTGTTTTTGTACAAAAACAAGCGATTGTTCACGGCCTATGTAAAAGAATGTGCAGTAGGAATTTAAATTATACTAAAACTCCAAGTATAAATTAATGCCACTTTGACTGACAGCTGATATCCAACTAAAAGCACTTGAAGGGGTCAGTAGATTGGACAAATTTAATAAGTGCGCCGAGTATAACCATGTCACTGTCATTCACATGAAAATATGCTTTTTTCTAATGTACTTGGTGTTTGTAGTCTCAGGCAGACAATAAAACCCAAGCGCTTTCGAAATAAGAAGACAAAAAGTGCTAAGCTTGCATTTTCAACGCTACAGATATTCGGAAGTTATCTATAAGTATGTTTATTAAAGGTGAACACATGAAAATAGTATTATTTTTTAATATTAGAATTTGAGTATAAGATCTGTGTTATGTAACACTTTGATGTACCCCCCCTTAACCCCCCGTGTAACACCATGTAGACATTAGAGCTCCCCCCATCCCCCTCAAAGCGTTTGTGGTTTATGGACGACCCCATACCATCAAGTCATCAGCAAACAACATGGCCTTCATACTTTCCTCTCCGAGCTTCCTGGCTACATTATTCGCGATCATTTCCATTACCATTATATAGAGTAGTGTTAAAAGACCACTACCCTGCTTAACTCAGATTTTTTGTTTTGTTTTTTATTTAGAACAGGTGACTGGTGGTCTAGGGGTAAGGTGTCGGACTTCTGTGCTGCGGGTACAGGGTTCAATCCTCGGTCCCGGCACAGATTTCTCTTATTGCCAAACTCTTCCTTCACCTCTGACAAGACGTGTATTAATCACAACTTGTGAATGTGGGGAGTGACAGACCTCTACCGTGGTTCGGATCCCACGTTAAGCTGTAGGTCCTCCATTTCATCTCACAATCACCTTACCATTACACATTAGCGTAAGTGCGTATAACCCGAACGGGTAATTACACATTAGCGTAAGTGCGTAAAACCCGAACGGGTAGTAAGACGCGGTGCTAATAATAATAATAATAATAATAATAATAATAATTATTATTATTATTTTTTTTAGCCACTCCGTCCACCCCTTCTTCTATCTCAACTCGGGTTATCCTCATACATACTCTTTACTCTCATTATAACTCTTCTTCCCACTCCAACTTCTTCCATCATTTTTCATATTTTATTTTCTATCCATTATCATATGCCTTTTACACATCCACATATACTATTACCAAATCATATCTTTTTTCCATCAGCTATTGTATGGTGAAGATCAAGTATATTGGAGGCTCTGTTCCCTTTAATCCGTGTTGTTCCTCTATCCACCTTCCTTTCTTCCATTTTCTTTCTTATTTTAACCATTGTAGTTTCACTTCTCTAGTAGTTCTTATCATTTTCACAGTTCATCCAAACCTGGGGCTTTTACCACTTTCATCCTTTAATGCATCCTCCATCTCTCTCCATGTGGAGCCCTCTTCCTCCTGTTCTGCTAATTCTTCATACTCCACTGATTCACTCCCATCCACCCCCACCCCCTTTCAGGATTAAACATTTTAAAATATCCCCTCCATAATGTTACCAGAAATATGTGGAATCCAAGCATTCTATAAAATGCCTAGGTTTTCTTTTTAATGCCCAAGTGGTTTTGGAAAAGTATAAAATAAATTAGTTTTGCCGTTGTTTTTCATACTTTTCCTAGGAAATGTATAGAATACCGAAAACATTTTAGGTGAAGTATTACTAAAACAAATTTACTTCTTTGGATTAAAATATTTATTAACAAATATACCAATTCTTTTAAACAGTGCACCTAAGTTGCCACTATTCTTTGGTCTATTAAAGTTATGTTTAAAAAAATTAAAATATACATCTCAGACAGATACAATAAAAAATAATGCACCTGATAAGTACATTACTAGTGTTTATTAAAGCAAGCAGAGCTAAAATGACACTTGGAATTATACAGTACCTTCTTTGTAACACAAAAACATTTCATTGTTTGGCACTTGGTATTACACATGCACTTCAAAAATGAATCACATACAAGAAAAAATAAAACTACTCTTAAAAGTTCATTGAATTTATTTACTAAAGCAAGAAGAGCTAAAATTACACTTGGAATTACACAATACATTCTTTGAAACACAAACTCATTTCATTGTTTGGCAATTGGCATTGCAAATGCATTACAAAAATAAATCAAACAAATAAAATAAAACAAAATTGCTCTTGATACGTTCATTGAAGGTATTGTTTATTAAACCAATCAGAGATAAAATTACACTTGGAATTACACAGTACCTTCTTTGAAACACAAAAATATTTCATTGTTTGGTACTTTATTTTGCACATACCCTTCAAAAATCCTTGGCCAGTACCTGTAGATTGCTGAGTTTCACATGATTCTAGTAAAATTTCTTGTCAACAGGGATATCTGCTAATGCAATTGAGTTTTTCCTGCATAATGAAAACTGTGATCTTGCATATAGTTGCGTTAAGACCCTTTGCGATGTTCCTAATTTATAAACACCTTCACTCGTAAAATCTATTATGATGGCCAAAATGTTTCGAGCATATCCTCTGCCTTTATCTACATCAAGTATGGGAACTCAAACCGTGATAGCGCCTTTTCCAACTGAAGGAAACTTATTGTCAGTCAGACATTACATATGCTTCATTTTCTTTGCCTGTTGCTCTAGGCTATTCCTTGAATTTGATCGACGTTAGTTGCGTTCTTGTTACTGATACAAAGTGGACAAATAATCGCTGCCCCATATCGTTTGTTATTGCCTCCAGTAGAGTTGCCACAGATGGCATGAATATTGCGGCCACAAACTGGGTACTGATGAGCCCCACTTGTAGCTTTAGAAAACACACAACAAATTAGTGAAGAAGACACTTCAACTGACAACTGTAGTGGATTGAACTGATGGTGTAGATTCGTCAAGTGATTCTGACACCTTAGTTGAGGTGCTAGGCTGTAGTGGTTCTTCATTCCTATTTTCTTCAATTAAATTAATACTCTTTTCCAAATCTTCATCTTTAGTGGTTTCCATTACTTCCTTTGGAAGGTTTGTTGTACTCAACCCAACCTTAAGTTTCCAGCCGAACGGAACCTCATATGGTGATCTTTTGATACCGGCATAGTAGGCTCTATTTTTCATTAACCAAACAAATCGTATGCCTTGACTCCAATTGGAATTTTTTTCATCTTGCATCCATGTTAAGAGTATGTTCTCTCTATATTGATTCACTTGTTCTACGCTCCCCTGGCTATGGCTATGGCGAGGTTTCCTACGCACTATTTTAAGTTGGGGCAGAAAATCCTTAAGGCTGGAAACAACATGGATGGCAAACTCTACCATTATCGGATTGCAGGATTGATGGTGTACCACCAATAAGTGTAAAAATATATATGAGATTGTGAGCTACCTCTTCAATCCTTTTGAGCCACAAATTTTGTTAGATAATCCTAGTATACCATTATAAATTTGTACTCACGGTCAAGGTGAGTCTGTAAGTCAATCAGGTCTACTTGACAACACGAATTAGATTCCGAAGAAATTATTGGCTTGACCACAAATTCTTTCTGACATCAAACTTAGTATTTATATTTTAGAGGGCTATACTTACGGTTTTTTTTTTTATTTTGACCCTAGCCATCAAATTAAGAGTATTTTACTGATGAGTGATTCTTTTTTAGTTCAAAATGTTTCGAAAATGGCTCTAACTATTTTGTTTAAATTGTATATATGGGGAAGGTGGTGTATAACAAATAACACTGAATTATTATTATTATTATTATTATTATTATTATTATTAGCACCGCGTCTTACTACCCGTTCGGGTTATACGCACTTACGCTAATGTGTAATGGTAGGGTGATTGTGAGATGAAATGAAGGACCTACAGCTTAACGTGGAATCCGAACCACGGTGGAGGCCTGGCATTCCTCACATTCACAAGATGTCTTGTCAGAGGTGAAGGAAAGGTTTGGAAATCAGATAAATCTATGCCGGGACCGGGGATTGAACCCCGGCCGCCAGCACAGAAGTCTGACACCTTACACCTAGACCACCAGGTCACCCACACTGAATACTTGTTTTCGGTTAAATAGTTGTTCATGGGTAGTTTAGAGATGACTGATTTTTGTAAAATATAAATAGTTTTGAAGATAGATATAACTATTGCGTTCAAAATTCGTATTGAGGAATTATTTTACATGATAAATAATACTCTATGTTTTTTTTATATAAGGGTAGTTTAACTACGGCAACTTATGGAAAAATTGAAATTTCTTGAAATTGATCTTAAAGATTGAGTTCAAAATAGGCATATGGGAATAGTTTTTCATGATAAACAGGAATATATTTTTATTTTTACAAGTTACATTTAATGTTCGGGTAGCTACAAAAACTTATTTTTGAAAATTTGACATTTGTAAAAAGTATTTGAACAACTTGGTTTAAAATTTAAATATAAAGAGTATTTGTGGTAATTAACAAGTTGATTTTTTTTAAAGAAGAAACTTATTTAAGCTTAGTTTACTAAAAACCTACTATTGGAACATTACTTTGAAGCGATAATACACAATATGGGAAAGTTTGTGCTTCTGTCTTACCATATATTTTATTTATTGTTCAATATTGTACAATGTTTACAGTCCAAATCCTTTGTAGAATTTGTTAAGGTTATTGTATATTAACCCTAAAAGCACTTAAATATAATTTGATTGGCAAGGGACATTCCCAAATTCAAAAACAAAATAATCGGCCAGCATATTTCTTGCTTGAGTTGACTGAATAGGTGATCTTGAGATTATTAAGGCGTTTTTCCCTATCTTAAAAAAACCTTTTACACTCAATTCATCTTTAATTTTGAACCTATCTCTAGATCTTACAAAATTGTAGAGGACACACACAACATGTTAATATTAAAATTTTGGTAAAATCCAAATTACTTTTTATAGCTTTTTGGAAAGTGCTCCACTTATTTGAAAATATGCCAAATGTACTCTCTACATTCCTGTGAGCCCGAGACGATCTGTAGTTGAAAATCCTTTTTTTATCTGACATAAAACTTTTCCACTGTAGTAAGGCCTCGTTTCATTTTGGGAAAGGGAAAACTCCTCAAACCCTATAAACGTGTAGGGAATATTTGGACCTACAGTTCCTAGTAGAGGTTTTTCTTTTGGAATATTCATTTCATTATTTTCAAGCTTATAAAAAGCAAATCTTTCAAATATTGTTCTGTCAGAGTCCTTTCCAAAAACACCAATGACAATGTAAATCAACTTGTAATTCACATCGCCAATGGATAGCAGTACAACGGAAAAATAATTATTATAGTTGTGAAAGAGAGACCATAGAAGTGTCTACTGGGGATCCAGGTAGGCTATGGCCCCCTCTAATGTTGCTTCAAATATTTTTTTCAATGAAGCATGCACACATACACACATACACAGACACACCAATGTAAAAAATATTTATTTAGAGGAAGAAGGGCGTATTGAACGCAAATTACAATTTAAAAAAACTCCAAATAACTTCAAGAGGCATATCATTTTAAAGAAAAAATACATACGATGACGATGATTAGAAGGGAGCTTGATCAAATCCCAGCCCCCACCCCCCTCCAATGGAAATGTCTAGGCACATCAGTGAGAGAGACCCACTCATCTAAGATTTTGCCTATTGTTGAGTGCCCAAATCTGTATGTCAGGTGTATATCAAGCGGACCTCATCCATTACCCAAAAATCTGTAACAAAAGGAGAACACATATACACACATAACATGTTCATGTATAAAATAAATAGGCACTTATTTTTTATATGCTTGTTTTTATTTTCAGGCGATAAATTAATCAAGAAGTGGCGAAATATAAAGAACAATTTTATCAAAAAGTTTGAGGAGAAATAATCAAATCTGGACAGGCAAGCTGACTAAAGTAGACGGTACATTTATGCTCGGCAGTTATCATTCTTACAACAAGATAGTGTCACAACAGACACCCGGTCCAACTTAGTCGATGACGACGAGCAATAGGTACTAGAGTATTCGGAAGAAAATAATTCAACACCCGAAGGAGTATGATAGTATAATCGGCCTCTTTATGATCGCAATTCAAGGAAGTGCAACCATGATGTAGAGTTTTCTCTGATAGAGTTTATGAAGGCTCTCCTTCCTTCAACTGTAACTGCAGTGCCAATACCAAATGCAGACAAATTGTTTTTTGATATTATCCTTCCATCTGTGAGTGGTTTCACGGAAGATCAAAAGCTGGAATTTTGTTGTGAAGTACTCAATATCTTCAAGTGGATGAGAATGTCTCGGCAAAATACTTCACAAATTAATTTACTTCCACAGAAGCGATACACTGAATATTATTCAAGCATAAATCCATATGAGCCACCTCCAAATGTACCCTATTTTTCAACACCTCAGTTTTCAAACTATTTGCCTCAAATTCCATCTCACCTATCTTCTACAAGAATAACATAACCACGAACACCTCCTTATACTGCTCCATTGCCCCAAGCAGCTTGGTCTGGTCTTAATTTACAACATCTATCTCCATCCAACTCTTCTTCCATATCTACCGAGATCCAGTCATATCCTGATGAAGATTGCCTTGACACATATAAGGATGGTCAATAAATTAAATAAGGTTTTGTATTAATATTTTCTTGATAAGTAGTTTATACTTTGATAAATACTTTGTGCAAAGCGTAAATGTTTTCTAATCTGATCATTTTAAGTTGCTTGTTGATTCATACTTTTATAATAAACAATAACAAATTAGAAATAGTTTGAAAAATAGACCTATAGAATAAAAACATTATAAAAATTACTTACCTCAAAATTACAGCAATCATTTCCACTGGAGGTATGGAGAGTCTCATCCATGTATCTTGAGACTTAATCTTGTCAGTAATTCTTCCAGAAAGCTCATCAAATGATTGACAAATCTTCCTCATATGAGTCTTGAGTCAGTAGATGGATGAATCCAAAATCGCCTTTTTTTCTTCTAAATATACATTTTGTATACAAGATAAGCAAAAATTATACGTTTTATCCTATTTACTTCCATTTCTGGCGGTGGCAGAAGGCGGACTATGCGTCATTTCACCGTAATTGTGTGAATTAATCTATCGGTTGCCGCTACGGCACCTCGCGTTTAGATATCGAATGTGTGCACTGGGCCTTAGAATTACATTGATTTAAGCAACCATCAACAGAGGCCAAAATGATAATATAAGATGGGTCAAACATGGTTCTGAGCCATGTAACTGATACAGTCAAACATTTGTTGAAGAATAAGCTATAATAAATAATTATTTCCCATTTGGGAGAAAGGTTTTACTGTTGGAGGATGACTTTAGGTAAGGTTTATCATTTATTTCACATGCTCATAGCACAGTATTAGTCCAGGCAAGTATTAAATATTCTCAAGCCTCAGTCGTGGAAGGTGTTTAAAATTAACAATTTAAAAACTAATGTAGTATATCGACAGGAACTTCCGTTATTGGCTAATGTTAATGAGTGATGTAAAAAATTAAAAAATACAGCGTGAAAGAAGATATAATAGAAGAGCCAATATACATATTGACACTCTGATCGCTAGTTCATGAAACATTTGGAAATAGGCTGCTGGACCCAACGGATATTTCAAATGGCCACTTGGTGTCCATGAAATGACGAAGATCTACAAATAAATAAGGTATTTAGCAATTACAAAATTGGATAAAACCTATAATCCATGAAACATTTCTAACAGCTTTCCCTCAAAAGAATGTATGTGTCTTACAAAGAATAGATTTGACACCTGTAGACCATGGCATAGTTTGTATTTTGAGATGGAGGAAATGCCCAGTTAAACTGGTGTTCTTAATTCTTTATTAATTAGATCCAATGTCAAACCTATTCATGTGTACATTGAATATGTTTAATCTGAGTTTTTTTATATACCATATATTTATGTAAATACGAGTGTTTAGGGGAGCTCCTCTCGTTAGCTAATTTGTACCGTCGTTCCTCGGTCCAATGAAATAAACTACAAAGCTATCAACTCACCATAGTCGTCCTATTTGACCAGCTACGCAACACGCCCAACACCGCCAGTCCTACTCATCCACACGTCAACACTTTGAGTTTCAAACTAAGATTCACGACTGCGTTCCCAAGCCTCACCACCAGGAGGTGCTAGAATCGGTGGACTCAGAGAAAAGGTTCCACATAGATGGAGATTCTTCTAGAATCGTCCATGTGGCTTATCTAATGTTCTCCATCCATCCAGTGCGTGTGTTCCCCCCGCGTGATTCCTAAACTCCCGCCCTCTTGGGAGAGCATATAAAGTGTCGTTCAGCCAAGATAAGAGCACTCTTGGGACTTGTTTGGTTTGAACTAGGTGCGAAGCATTGAGCTATGAGGCGTTGAAATAATGTAAGCAAAATTCCGTTTCGGCTTGAAAATCATCATTAAACTTATATTTATTTTATCAAAATTCTTTTTGGACATATTATTCCATATTTTAAAAACACTTTGTTAATATGCTTCGTTGGAAGACTTGATAAGATATATTAATATTTTTTTAAAGACCTTAATATGGAAATGGACTCTTAAACTTTCATATACCTGTTTGATTATATTTAATGAGAATGTTTTTTCAAATACTTTAATATGGAAATAGACTCATAAACTTTCATTTTCTTGTGTGATTATATTTAATGAAAATATTTTCCCAAATACTTTAATATAGAAATAGACTATTAACCTTTCACTTTATTCTTTGTTTATATTTAAGGAGAATATTATGCCAAAGATTCTAAAGTCAAAATATACTCGTAGAACTTTCATGTTTCGTGTGTGAGAATAGTTTTCCAAAGACTCTAAATTGGAGATATACTTCAGTATGAACTTTACTATAAGACAAGATTTGTTTAGGATGAATCAAATTAAAACTTATTAATTAATTACTTATTATATTATTCTGTTATTCATATTATTTGAGTTAGGACATTATGCCAAGTGTTACATGAAATTATTAGTTGATGCTTAGGCTCTTAAATTTATATTCTTTTGTCAAAGTAAGTCCCCGAAAGCTATGAAAACTTTAGATAGTTCTCTTCAGGTTTGAGACTTTTTGAGGGACATATATTCTTATTTTGAAGGTATCTTGCACATATAGCTTGGTTTATGCCAAATGTTGAGTGCATCTGGAGTTTGTGTTAACCATCGGTTTCTCTCAAATTAGTAGGATTTAATTCTTTGATAATTTGTATCTGTTATTGTTGTTGGCCCCTGGGAAAATAATTTATTTGGGACTTAATATTTGTTTAGTATATTCATAATATTTATTGCCTCCAAATATATGTGTGCAAATAACTTAAAATGTATTATGCAACCTTTCAACGCATATTTTATATAGTTACCACGAGGAACTTAAATTTAAGTTTAAAGTAAAGCTTAAATGTTAGCTTAGGCGTACTTAAGATTTTTCTTGAACATGGGATTTTTTTTATATGTTTAAATATCACTTTCTTGGATAATTGTTTTTTGTAACAGTAACTAATGCTTAAAATTAAATTGCAACATCACATTTATCTTCTATTTTAATTTTGGTATCCCTGTCTTTTCCTATTTATGAACATTCTAAGGTATAATAATGCACCACTCCTACTTTAAACTGATGAAGAAGTCAGTTGCCCTTTCTTAATTTCCGCAACCTGTTGGGTTGCGAGTCGCTGAGTAGCAATCATTTGTTCTCAGATTATTTTTAATCTGTTGGACTCATGCACCCCACGTTGATTATTTTTTTGTTACATTTTGCACCTTCAAGCTATTTAGGGTTAGGAAGGAGGTTGCAAATTATTAAGAAGATCGCATTGAAGTCAAGACCATTTCTACCAGATTTTCCTCTGTTTCTCCAGATCAATACATCATTCAAAGGTAGGCTTCACAACAGACACTCTTATATTTAATAGTTTGAACTCGGTATTTGTTTTAGTGTGACTAAAACGGGTTCTCCGGAAATACATTCACTAATGTTTAGTATAGTTTTCATTTTACTAATCAGATCGACCACACAATAATATTGTAAAAAAAATTCGTGATACCCATTTTAATCCAAATTTTTTGAGACATTTAAATATATTTATAACATTGAAAACTTAGTTATCAGTAAAATACTATAAAATGTATATTTTTAAAGAAAAGCAACATATTCAAGTCTTTATATTTTAAATAACTTACCAGATACCTATTTTGAATCAAATCGTTACAACCATTATTAAGGTATTTCAAATTAAGTAAGCGATCCTTGACCGAATTAC
>CABFVX010004814.1:10698-22197 GCA_902151425.1 Timema shepardi
CCCCCCCCCCTCCCCGAAAAACCAGAATACAGTGTTTCTTTTCAGCCTAGGTCAAACAGTTTCTAGATATCCATTTTAAACAAACCGTAAAAGCCATTTTTGAAAAAGTGGCAATTTTCGAAAACAACTCATCAGTAAGTTACCCTTAATGTAAGGGTCAAAATAAGAAAATGTATCAATATATTACATTTGGATACCAAGTTTGAACAAAATCTATCATATAGTTTTGGAATTATTTTCAAGGATACAAACAGGCAGACAGATATAACCTTCTAAAATACAAATTTTTGGGGGTTCAGGAACAAATAAATCTTTAAGATTCATCATAATATCGAAGTCAAAAATGTTCACGACTATAATACTCTCTCTTTATATGAATAACATTAATTTTAAGAATGTATTCCCATACATTTGAGGATATGGAATTAAATGAAAAATAATATTAGTTAACTAGATATGTTTTTTAACCATTTGCTATAGAAACACGAATTTTTGCTCAGTTTTTTGCTGAAACTACACATAGTAGCAATTCAACAATAAAGTGTTGCATGTGGACAGACACAGATGGTGACTAACTGTCGTCTGTATGAGCGCTGTCGTGCGTGTTGGACAAGCCGACGAAACTGCTATGCATAAACAAGGAGTCAATATTGACGTTTGGATATCAAAATTAAAATGATTCATTTTACTATTTAAAAAACTTTTAAAATAGGACGTTTTTTTAACACCTTTTATCAACTTTCAAAACACAAAATACTGTTTTTTTTAGGGCTTTAGCGGGGACCAATGAGGTTGTATGTATTAATTTCTGGAGTGGAAGTACCGGGTAATTAAGTGTGTGTGTGTGTGTGAGCTGTACTTGAACTCAGCATGGGCGAATGGACGAGTCGTGAATGGAAGGGGAAATGTTTCTCTATTTAATATATCTGTTGGTCCCCCCTCCCCCTCATTTTACAATTTATAAATTCGTGCTTGCTTGTCACAAACATGTTTGTGTTCGTTGTTCTATTATAATTTAGACGGGGCTTAATGTAGCTAAGCTATTATTTCTGTATATTTTCCAATTTGAAGTTTCAGGGGCTCTTGGCCCCTTGGTGAACCAATGATCCTTGTGTTATTTGTTTGTATATTTCACCACGTCTTATTACTTGTTCGGGCTACAAGCATATGTTATAACTCAAAAGTGAAATTGGCAATCTCATGAAATGGGCTATTTTATGCCCATTCCGTGAATTGTCTTCTTCACTTTTCTATTTAATGGACCGTGCAAAAATTTGTCCAGTTCATGAATCGGGTAGCACTTGGAACTATCCAGTCCACCAACTGGGTATTTACTATAATAATGATGTGCCTGTGTTAATGTGTGGTGTGTGTGAACGTTTAATAGTAATAACAAAAATATCGGTGTAGTGAGTTTTGTAGATTAATGTTAACTTGTACTCTTGAAAATATCAAAAGTCCTTTGTTGCAATGGTAAGTATGAACTAGATAATATATTTTTACTATAAACCCAGCTTAGCAAAACCCTACCTTGCATGCGCAGACAAATTCAAACTTAGTCAAAATGAGTATCTATTTACATGTATATGGTTTGGTTAAGCTAGGTTTGGAATAGTTTCCGTTATTAACATTTTGAGGATGGGCATTTACACATGTTTTCATATCGACGATTTAGATGCATTATTACTCAATATGCCTTAATGGTTTCGTCAGTTAGCTGAGTAGATATTTATTTTATAATGTGTCAAAATCACTGTAGTAGATAGGAGCATAATTTCCAATTAATGCGATTTCTGCTCATTTCGTGAAATGGTCAAGAGAAGAGGGCATTCACAAAGTGGGCAGAAATCATATGTCCAACTCGTGAAATTGATAGTTTTATTAACTGGGTTTATATCTATTGCATGTCTGGGCTACACCATTCGTAGTCCAGTAGTGGAAAGTACCAGTATTTTTGTACTGTTGCTGAGGGGACACCCGAATGTACTAATAGTACATCTTTTCAGTGAAGGCTCTTTCCACGTCTAGATGAAATATAATGATAGTGATAGTCAGTATGAGGGTGTGGAACCAGTAGAAACATTTAAACCTAGCTTAAGCCTAACTAACCAAACCCTGGTGGCCGTTAGAGGTGATTATCCTTTCGGGAAAAATCCAAAGGTACCAGCCGAGAATCTAAACTGGGACCCCAAGACTCGTAGCCAGCTTCACTTATCACTACACCACTGGGCCGGTTACTAAATGGGTTAACAAATACATTAATAACGACAGTTGGGTAGGAATGAGCAAGGTAGCATTTTAGAAGAATTGTAAGTGCATTCGCATGGAGGGAGAGTAGTAAACCAGTTAGGAAAAGCCATCCTCAATACAACCGACCAGGAATTAAACCCTGATCTCTCCGTCCCCTTCAATACAGCCCAACGCAACCACCAATGCGCGGATAGCCCCCGTGTTAAAAAAACATTTGAATCAAAATCAGACCCACTCCAACGGGTTCAGGGTTAAAGGCGTCTTCTCGTCATGGTTTGAATCCTGACCGTGTGTGCTAAATGGTTTCTCACTTTCCCTTTATACAAATGAGAATTTATTTGCTCTAAATTCGTACTTATTATTACTTACCTCACTAGTGTGAATATGAGAATATCCCGCAGGGGTTGTAAAACGTTGAGATAATAATTTTTAAAAAAAGTAAAAGCTTCACTTCTGGTAAAAAGGTCAACTCTTTGGTGAAAAGGTCAACTTTCTGGGGGAAAAGGTCAACTTTGGGACAACGGCGCATTCTGGCTTAAACAATGGGCACCCCATTTAAAAATAAAAATAGAAATCATAATAACACAATTTAAAGTATATAAAAAGTATGTCTAAATTTTTTAGAATAATGATAAATTCCAAAAAAATTGAAATAAGATTTGTTTTGACAAAGTTTTTTCTTCTACATCGTGTTTATTTACTTGCATCTGTTGCTGCTCAGAAGCTAAGCATCAACACATCAAAGTTGAATTATCTTAAAGGTTCGAGTGGTATTTTATGTGTTTATTCTACTTTGCATGAATGTATAACTATACTATTGGGGAATATTTTAAAGTGTTATTTTTCAGTTGTTTTTAACCATATTACTACCCATCCGGGATATCCACATTAAATTATTCAAGTGGAGGTAGGTATAAGGACGATGAAATTTAGAGGAAATGAACCCGTGCTTGCTTGAAGGGAGAGTGGAGAACCATTAAGGGAAGCTAACTCTCAGTTCACCCAACCAGGATTCGAACCCCAACCTCCTATTCATTGACAAACCAGTTTATTGACAGAGTGAATTATCCTATACCATGGGACCACCTATGCACTTTTTTTCAGTATTTACTAGAGGTAGACTAACCATATAAATTGCCTTTTAGAAAAAGCAGGATTTTTTAGTCAAACGTGCCATGTACAGGCAAATGTTACAAAAAAAAAGAGAGAGAGAGATATTGTGAATAGACTTAGAAAGAAAAAAATAATAGTTAAAACTTGAAATACACATTTGTTTATTAAAATTCACTTTATATTGCTAAATCTGAGTTACATAAAGTCAATTAATAATATTTAAACGAATATTAATTAATTTACATTTTAACTCATTTTTCAACTTTCATTATTAACTATGAATAAAATTATAATGTTGTTGTTAATCCTTTAAAACTTATAGTAAAAAGTTCTAATAATAGTTAATATTAATTACATAACAGCTATAGGAACAAATAATAGGTACCATTAAGAATTTTTTTTGAGAGACGTATATAATTTTAAAAAAAAGTAGGAATACACTGATTTTGGTAGAAATTCCTTTGTGAAAGGTTTTTTTCTGTAGGATTCTAGTAGGGAAAAAGAACTTTGAAAACAGACTCCCTACAAACACCAATGTATAATTTCCTCAATTTTCATGGGAATTTATAAACAATAACTTTAACTGTAATTGCACGTGTTACTACTTTTGGCAAAAATAAATGGTAAATACAACGTATTGAAAGAATAAAGCTCAAGGGCCAAGTTCCTCTCGCTAGTGCCTCTCAATTAGATATATTATTTTATCTAACTTTAACAAGATGTGCTTTTGGAAGAATTTGGTTAAAAACCAGTATCTATGGCTGTACTACTGCCTATTCAGTAAGACAACAGGACATTGTCCCAAAGACGTACTGTCCTGCAAAAAACAAACAAAAAAAAGCACGTATGGTCACCCTAACTATCGGTATAAAACGATGTGCTAATACTAAGCTTAGATTTAACTATGATATTTTAAGAGCTGTGTAACCATGCGGGTTGAGGGGGTAGTAAGCAGGTCACTTATCTCCTGAAAATTACAAATAATTTTAATAAATGCTTAAATCAAATTTTATATATATATATATATATAGCACTGAAAATGTGTCGAATGTATATGCTACGTTTTAAGACCAGATTTAGACACGTAGCCCTTGTACTAAAATCCGTTAAAAAAAGCACTTGAGTAGAGACCGCCGGGTTCCGAAACCCCCCCCCAAGAGCAAATAAGGCTATAAAAGAATGAACGTCTTTGTCCGCGTGGCCACCAGTGTGTGACACACATATATTATCAGTAAGTTATACTGATATGTTATATTCCAAAGGTTGGTCTGTACCGTTATCCACATTAACAGTAGCCTTAAAATTTCTACTTTAGAAAAAAACAACAGACGTTATGTCTATGAAACAAAATACATTTATGGGTGTGTCACTCTTTTGGAATCCCGAATAATGAAGAATTCATTTCAAGTCGCCTAAGTCCACGGATTTTAAAGAGCTAATAACTCAAACATTTGAATACTTGAAAAAACACAATATTTGCGTCATTCTTGACGCTGACCTTTGTTGAAATTGGCGCTCATTGACCGTGCCGTGGTGAGCCGGCCTAATGACCGGTTCGTTCTGATGTGATGACGCTCCTGCGCCCTCTCGCTCGCTCGCGTCGCTACCGCCTAGAAAGAAGGAAGCCGGGCCGCCCCGAATAAGCCTGCAGTGCAGAGCCAAGGCAAGTTGAGCTTAGTCGAGTCGCTCCTATCAGCTGTTCACAACCCTTTCTAGGGCGCCGGGATTGCGTCACATCGTCAAACAGTAGTACAAAGAAAAGACGATGGTGTCATCGGTAATATCACTTCTAGGCATATGAGCAATAGATCTCAACGAGCTAGTAGTAGGGGTCGACAGAAGATGTTATTTATTATAGTGAAATATATATTTTTGAATGTATCAGTGTTAAACATATGAAAACTTGAGTGATAAATTAGTGTTTTTCGTTAAAATTAAATTATTTAATGGTAATCAACCGATTGCTTATGTATTTGTATTCTAAATTGAGAGTTGTTTCACTTAAATAACAGACACGATCAATATTCTCGGCGTCGTTACCAATCGATACTAGAAAAGAAACAGTTGAGTTTAGAGATACGTCGCGGAAACCCACAACGCACGACGATGCATTTTGTATTATGTTTAACTGGCTTCGAATATTCCATCAACTCAAACAAAAAATTCATTAGCGAATAAGAAAACTGTTGGTAAATACGATTTTATCACGCTTGAAATAGAAATAACATGATTTCTCCTAGTTTGAATGAAATAAATGTATCTTACAATATTTTCACCTTCCAAATCCGCCCACTTGTGAACAATTTCCTCTCAGAAATAAGCAAGGATTGTGAAAAGACACAAATTACCTCAACATTCTAACCTGCAGTAATACCATTTCAGGATCTGGTTTTGGTGAGTCTATTCTTTACGTCACCTATAAATTAAGATGGTTTCACCCACTTTGGTGGTTGCATGATTTAAGGCGTCACTCTCGCAAATAAACCGGACTACCACTGGCGAGGAGATCGGGGTTCAAATCTCGGTTGGATGTACAGAGGGTGATGCTCCCTAGATGTTTCCGACTCTCCCTTCATGTAAGTGCGAGTGCATTTCCTTCAAATTACACCCCAATCATTCATAGCCCAAAAGCGTAAATATGCTCATAAACCGAACGGGTATTAAGAATCGCTGCCGCCCCCCCTCCTTTCCCCCATGGTATTTGTGTAGATCAATACTGAATAGTTCTAAATAACAATAGCCCTTTATCCATACTTTAAAAATTATCACCACTAAGAAACACTTTCGGTACGTATGGGAAATGTTTTCAAAGATTGTCCTCACACAAAATGTAAGCCTAATAATTTTAATGCCAAGTATATATTGCAACATACTACATAATCAAACTGCGGTTTAGGACATAAAAAGTTCACTTATGGTAAATACTATATAAAAGCGTTTACCAAAATCAAAAGCATGTTTACATTGTGATATTTTACTAAACTATCTATCTAAACTCTAGTAACCTACTGAATCAGTGTTTACATGACCCCCAAAAATGTTATTAATGGTTATTTTTTGTATTCCTCATTGATTAGACTAGTTATTGAAGTCGAACAAAATCCATAACCCCTTCAACCCCAATTATGTTTATATATTTTTTAAGTACTTTGAGAGGGATTCACTGTTTTATGATTTCCTGAAGGGGGACTGCACCACGAGCCACCACACGTAGGAACCCTTTGTACCGCACAAATAGAGGTATTGGTCAGTGAAATAACTATAGGAAATAGAAAAAGGTAGGATTTAAATCGATTGGCACAAGCCTTTGTCCGGAAAGAAGTTGTGGAAATACTCGATCCTGTCCTTTGGGATCGAATACCGCCCGTCTGGATTGGGTTCATCCACACTATTCGGTTGCACATTATGTTTTTAATATATTCTACTTACAGTTAAGGTTATTCATATATTTTATGTCAGTTAAAGAAATTGCTAGCATTGCAACGGAAGAATAGAAATAAATGGTTCTAATTATTCCATCTCCAAATCGAACTCTCTCTTAGTTATCCAAACGATGGAACACGACGCAATGTTGGGTCGTGTGAACTTTTTCAAGATACAAGTGTCACATAGAAAATTAATTGTATGCACCTTGTTAAAAAATATGCAGTGTCTTTGTCTCTTTTAATAGTAATTAAATACTCCCAGAATCTGGACACATATCCTTATGATGCACTTTAATAATTGTAAATATTGAAACATAAAGGGAATACTTAAAAAACACTTCAACCAAAGTTTGGACGTCTAAGTTGATATTTAGTGCTATAGGTAAGTCTGAGATGATTTGAATGAAACTATATTCATGGACATTGGAATCTTAACAGACTCATTTAAAGAACAATAAGTATTTAGTTTGATTTGTTTAAAATGTGGAGTCTTAAGAAGATCACTTAAGGTGAGAGTGTAGGGGACGCGAGAAAAGGTCTCTGAACAATCTCAATTTTTAATGCCTGGGTGGTACTGTTAATAATTTTTAAAACAACCTTTATGACATTCTCAAAACTTAAGAACGTTCTGCAGAGAGCTTGGGGGGTAGAATTTTGCTGTAGGCCTAAATTGAAATTCAAAAAATTATGGAAACTGCTAATTTGACATCATGAAAGAAAGCCCTTATCAATCGCTATCAACTCCCAAGAACCATCTATATTTATGCTGGTTAATTTTTTAATAGACCTCAATTTCTCAAGAATTTAATTCTGGAATTTGGCAAATATTTTATTCCTGTGGTTGTTTCGGCTATTAGTACAATTTTCAAAAACTCATCTTTGATTGAACAATTATTGAAGCTTTTCTTTAAAAAAACTGCTTAGTAATATATGCCAACAATAGCATTTGATTAGTCATCAGTAAGTTTCTAGGAAAGAAAAGTATTTATATCTGCCTTTGTTTGATTAAATATTTGACCCTGAGCTAGAATAAACTAGACACATTGCACGATAATAGTGGGGCAGAATCCATAGCTGTTAATATTTTTTCTTTATGTTGAATTCAGTAAATAGTTCTAAAGCAGCTCTCAGTAAAGACCTGCTGCGCGAACTCACCACCGGCAAAATGTTTATTTTTTTATTTTTGGCCAGCACATGCAAAATTTTGAATGAAACTATAGTAGCAGAAAACTACTCCACTAAAAACCTAAGAATAGCTAGGAAAAAGTGCGGGCTCACTGCACTAATTTTTGTAAACAAAGCTAGGCTGCGTTTAACAGTTTGGATTTGTGGTCGATGTCAGAGTAATGGATATAGATAAATGCTGTACAAACATTTCTTCTAAGAGGTTTAAGGAAAAACAACATAAACTTTTAGAGACTTACTTATATTTAATTACTCTATGGCATTGTAGAATTATTGCGTTAAAACTTAAGTAATACAACTAAAGCTCACAAAATTGTATTAATATATATATGCCAATATCTAAAAAACTGTTGGATTTATAAAAATATATTTCATATGAAAGTTTTTTATTTTTAATATTACTACAATTTTGCAATGATAAGTTATTAAGTATCTCAAATGGTTGCGGAGATACGGAAGTTTCTGATTCTGCAAAGTACCCTAAAATTCATTTTCATAGTAAAATGAAAATAGCCAGTTTATTTATAATCTTAATCAACAGCTATATACGAATTTTAATCAAAATCGTTAAAGTCGATTTTGAGAAAATCGATTTTTTCTCTTTTCACCCTTTCTTAAACTACTCTTAATTTTAAGTTTAAACAGACAGACAGACGTCATTGCAAAAACTACTTTTTAGGGTTTGGGGGTCTTGAGACGTCGACATCCATCAACATTTCAGGTTAGATTTTATTTCGCGGTCGCAATACTTTAGTGTTCGAAAAGTTAATATATATACGTATTATTAGCTTGAGAGTTATTGGTTTTATAAAAATATGCTTCTTATAAAATATTTGTATTATAAAGAGAGCTACATATTTGTAACGATAAGTAATTTCACATCTCAAACAGTTTAGGATATATTATAAAAAATGATAATTTACGCATCAGACTGGAGCCCTTAAAGCCATTTTGCCGAAATATTGAGAGAAGCCATTTTGTTTGGAATATTTATAAATTTTTAGAAATGAAATTTAATTAAAATCGTTAGAGCTGATTTTGAGAAAATCGACTTTTTCTCTTTTCGCCCTTCATTAAAATACCCTCAATTTTATGGTTAGATATCCAATTCCAAAAACCCCTCGGGGCAACCCTATGAAAACCCTAGATACCAAGTCTTATCCCGATCGGTAAAATCGTTTAGGCTCTAGTTGGAGGTACAGACAGACAGACAGATGGAAAGTCAAAAACAACTTTTCTGGATTCGGGGGGTCATGGAAACGTCAAGATTCACCAAAATCTTGAGTTCAATTTTTTTGACGATCATTATACTTTCTCTACCTGTAAGAGAAAGTAAAAAACCGCATCGCATTCAGTTAAGATAAGCAGTCCCAGAAATTTTAGGCAAAAGACACACAGACAAACACTTTGTTTTATAAGTAGTAGAGATTATAGTTGGGAGAAAAAAAAAGGAGTTCAGTAACTACGCTTAAGAGCTCTTTTATGTAGGCGTTTCGTGCCACGCGACACACGACACACGACGGTCAAAGCCGTCGCGTTTTGTAGTTCACTGGGAACCAATTATTCCTTTATGCTCTGCCGTCCGAAAAACTTGCTGTCGCGTTTTGTAAAACATGCTATCATGTCCTAGAAAACGCCAGCGGCAAAAGTGGCGCGAAATATTCTAAGTACATGGCCTTTTATAGGTCAATTTATGCAAACGCACCACTTGTCTGCTCTCCGTTGTCTAGTCATCAGAGCTGCCAACCCCTTAACTAGTAAAGAATATGGGTCAAGTTGCCTGGAGGTATACAAAAGAATTATTGTGTAATTTGAATAATTTATATTTTTTACAATTTTTATAAAAACGTTGATGATTTGGATACTGAACGTTTTAAAGACGAGGTCAAGAAAAATAAATCAATTTGAGATTCATAATCGGAGGAGTATAAAACCGAAAAATAAAGAAAAGTCAATGGATGAAAAGAAGTGTTATGTGTTTTACCATTCAAAAATAGTTATTAAAAACTTGTCCCTGCCGTCTCTTAAATTTTTTTTAGAGGTTACGAAATACTCCATCTTCAAATCTTGCACAGTTGATGGAATGAACATCCAATTTTCTTTCCCTTTTTTCAATGTAAGGTGACATTACGCCAAATAGATGAATCGCCGATATATATTTCACTCCCAAACACAACGGAAATTGCAGCACTGATACGATTTATTCTCCCCAACTACTACTATCTTTTTCGACGGGTGGCAAATGCCGCGTGCATAAAATGAACATACAAAACGCGACGGCTCTTGCCGTCGTGTGCCACGCGACACAAAACGCGTGCATTTTGGCTAAGGCCACACGAACAATTTTTCCCGCTGCGTTCAATCTGTTCTTGTCGCGTGAAAAATGGAAACCAAGTGGTTAGATGGTGGTATGCTAGACAAGCGATAAATATCGTACGACAGAGGTACGTCAGATTCAGCTTCAAGGACATGTCGCGCTGGAATGCGCCGGGGCCACATTTTCCAGGCGACATATCCCGCCTCTACCTGCCACACGTGCGACAAAAAAACCGAGGGACGCTCCTCCAACAAGGTTGTGCCTTCGGGTTCCTCCAACTGTCATTCAAGTGTAACTTAAAGTCACGTTTACGTGTGCTGTGATAAGTGTTATATTTTTATTGTTAGTTATAATATTCGATATTAAAAATGAGTGACAATGTCATCAATTTTTATTGTTAGTGAAGCAATTATTATACGCGTTGAAACGTTCCCGTCGATGGACTATAATCATTGAGGTTACAGCCTCGGGCGCCCATAAATGGGCGATAAGGGGGGCTCTGGACCCCTTATCAGGAGTTATCACTATGCAATATTTACTATTTTTTTTGTTGATTTTTATGAAAAAATAAAATTGTATGTTTGGGATTTGGCTGCAATTTACTTTCAACAACATTGAATCATCAATATCCGACTTACCAGAGATAAAATGATAAAATATATATTTCCTCCCATTCCCTCTTCAACAACTTCGTTTCATTTTGTTATGTTCAATAAACTGGTGAAAAAATATAATGTTACTCTCAATGGATTCAGCTATAACAACATTTTATTTTTTTGTTAATTTTTCAGAAAAATATTTTTATGAAAATATTTTTCAGAAAAATATTTTTGTGAAAATTGGTTCCTGATTTCCATAATTAGCTCAGAATTAAGTTCAGATTCTCTAAAATTCCTTCCCTCAAAGTTGGATTCATGAAATTCTCTCTTGAGGAGGGGCAAATGGGACTCCAATACGCTCCCCATTTGGAAAACCCACATGTACGCCCTTGGTTACATTCACACACACCACGTAGCTTGGAGTGGCAAATCATTTTTCCTGGTATGATTAAAAGGAACGATGTTTTCCCGATTTAAATGTAGACAACACTGAAGAGAAGTCATGGGCGACGAGTGGTTTAAGTCACTCTGTGTAGCCTCTATCACGAATTTTGCAACTGTGACTATGCTGCTTTTATCGCTCCATCTAGCAGCACCCCCCCCCCCCCCC